>JAPYYM010002999.1:0-11643 GCA_028534135.1 Potos flavus
CCCCCCCCCCCCCCAGGAGAGTAACTTTGCGCCAAGGAATCAGTTGCAGAAAGCTAGTTTCGTCCTCTCCATCCCAGCAGACCCTCGAGAGCAGGAGGTCAGGGCGCTGGTGGGCAGCGACGTGGAGCTCAGCTGCGTCTTCCCCGAAAGACGTGCGTTTGACCTGGATGACCTTTATGTGTACTGGCAAATCAGCGCCGTGGGCCACCCGACGACCGTGACGTACTACCTGTCCGGGAACAGCTCGGCGGGCCTCGAGGACAACCGCTACAGGGACAGGGCCTGGCTCTCGCCGGACAGCATGAAGCACGGCGACTTCTCCCTGCGTCTCTACAACGTCACCCCCCTCGACGAACAGAAATTCAACTGCCTGGTGTTTAGGAGGTCATTGCAGATGCAAAAGATTTTGGACGTACTGGTGATGCTGCACGTGGCGGGTAAGCGTGCAGGCTGGCGGGACCCAGCCCGCCCCAGCCTTACGGCCCAGGGCGCAGTCCCGGGCTCATTCACCTGCTTCTTCCGAAACGAGCCCTCCCAGTCTGTCCCGGCAGGTTTCTGTCTAAGTGGGTGCGGGGCTGAGCTGGCTGCAAACGCTCCACCCCGTAGGAAGTTCCCTGTAGCCTGAGGGACCCGGTCTCACGGATGAACTCCGCATCCTGCTCTCTTTCCCTGGAATTCTCCACCTCGACTCAGTGGGTGTTCTGAATGAGATTAGGAGAGAGTCAGTAAAGCACTAAGTGAGATCAGCACCTAGGAAGGCCGTTCAGGTCGGCCTAGGACCGCCGCTCGGGAGAGAGATGGGCTGTGCCACCGGGAGTGCGGCCACTCGTGGGCAGAACGGTGGGGGGGGGGGCTGCCCAGGCCACGGTCCCCCGGGGTCAGGGGCACGGCGGGCCGCCTCCCATCTCACCTGGCCCTTGATGCCGTGTGCCCCTCCACTCCTGACCTTCAGCCCCTGCCACCCTCCCCTCTCCCCACTCCCCTGCAGCAAACTACAGCGTGCCCGTGGTCAGCGCCCCGAGCGGCCCGTCGGAGGACGCGGAGCTCACGTTCACGTGCAAGTCCGTGAATGGCTACCCAAAGCCGAACGTGTACTGGATCAACAAGACGGACGACAGCGTGCTGCCCGAGGCCCTGCAGAACAGCACGGTCATCCTGAACGCACGCGGCCTGTATGACGTGCTCAGCGTCCTGCGCGTCGGCCGCACCGCCAGCGTGAACGTCGGCTGCTGCATCGAGAACGTCCTTCTGCACCAGAACCTCACTGGCCTCTGCCAGGCAGGTAAAGTCCCCTGGGGTCCGCGCGCTGAGGCCAGCCCAAGCCTGTGGGCCTGAGGCGACGCGGGCGACCGGCCCCGGCCAAGGGCCTCGGCCACGGCTTCCGAAAGCTGGTTGGAAGAGGGAGGAGGTGACACGCAGCCCCAGAAGGGCAGGGACGGGACTGGGCACTCCAGGCACGTCCCCTGAGATCACTCTCAGGCTCAGCCTCGCTGACCCACTTTACAGACGAGGGACCGAGGCCGGGAGGTTGTGTAGGACCGGGCAGTGATGGTGTCAGGATCGAAGCTCACGCCCGCTCGGTCTTCGAGCTCGTGTCCCATCAGAAGGCCAGGGCCGCCACACTGGCTGGAAGGGGGCCTGGCCGCTGGCTCGGGGCTTCCCCGCGGGTGTGGGGGGCGCGGGGTGCAGGCAGGTGGCTCCTTCCTGGAGGCCACAGGCTCTCCATGTGCATGTCCCTGTCACGACATTGAGATGACAGGTTCCCAGTGGGTGGCGGTGGGGTCCGCGGGCCCTGCCTGCCGCAGGAAAGTAATGCTGCCCCAGGACCCCCAGTAACCTGCAGGGCCCCGTGCAAAATGAGGGGAAAGGCAGGGCTCCTCGTGCAGGAATGGTAAGCGTCCACGACGGCAGTGGCAGACCGTGGCACCACGCACAAGCCTCCCGAGCGGGCGCCCCGGGACCGCGTGGGGCGCACGCCATGACCCCCCGGGGACTTCGGCAGGGCCGCCGTCTTCCTCCCAGAAATCAGGGCACAGCCTTGTCACTCCGTGGTCACGGTCTCTGAGCCCAAACAGACCAGGACAAGGGCGGCGCCGGACAACGCGCCTCTGACCACGGCCTCTGAGCCGCGTTCTCGCCGCGGAGCAGCGTGGGTGGCGGGTGGAAACCAGAAGGTTCCCTCAGGCAGTGGTGTCAGCTCCGGGGCTCTGGGACAACTGGGGAGCCTCTACAAGCCCCCCGCACCCACGCCCAGTGCCTTAGCACTTCCGGCCCAGGTGCGGGCACTGCAGGGGCTCCGGCGGCCCCGGTGGGGCTGCGGAGAGCGGGGGCTCCCCTGAGGGACAGGACCCTCCCCCCACCGGCCTCGGGGTTTCAGCATCCCCGAAACAGCGCCTCCCTCTGGCCCCTCTTGCTCGGTCGGAAGGCCCGGCCTCTGCTCCGTACTCGTTAAGTCTTGGGTTCCTTTTCTCTTTCATCAGAAACATTCAGGACCCCTGAGTCCGGCAACACAGGGAGCCACACCGATGTCCACAGGAGGGAGCACGGGACGGTGCTGAGCACCCTGGCCGTGCTGGGCGTGGTCGTGGCCGTGGCCGTGGCCGCTGGCTGGGCGTGCAGGAGCCGGTGCCCGCCCGGGTACCCGACCAGGTATGGGACCAGGCGCCGGGGCTCGGGGCGGGAGCCAGCTGCCTTGTTCGAGGTGTGGGTGCGGCACGAGGCCGTGTCCTCGCGTGGGGGGCTGGCGGCTTCTGAGTGTAGAGGTCGGGAGAGGGTACACGTCCGTGGAAGCCGGGCGGCCTGCGGGCCTGGATTCTGGCCACTCAAGACGGATGGAGAGAGTCCGGGTGTCGATCCTCTAACACCAAGCAGCAGAACTCACAGAAAAGCCCAGAACACGGACGGAGTCACACCCCCAGGGTCAAGCAGGAAGGGCCCGGGGGTGGGGGGGGCAAGGGACATCTCCCCAGGTCAGCCTGCGGGGAGAGGCCGGCGGGCGTCCCCTAACATACTGACAAAGTTGGAGGCCTTCCCGATCTTCCAGGAGGGCGGGGGCCCAGGTCGCTGCTGGATGAACTAGTTGGCTCCGAGCTGGAGCCTTTCCCTGGGGCCTCCCGCGTGTCGTCCATTCCGTCATCCCAGAAGACTTCCCACGGCCCGCGGCCCCGCCCCCGCCCCCACCAGGCCCTGGGGAGGCGCCCGGAGCCCGGGGGCTTGGAGCGCCCCTCCCCCGCCCTGAGTGCTTCGGGTTCCTTCCCACAGGTGCCCCGCTGCAAGGCCAGAGCGGACATTCCCCGGTGAGTGGGCCGCGAGGGAGGGGGCCCATGCAGAGCACGTGCGGGCTACGGGAGCGGCCGGCTGGGGGCGGCTTTCTGGGGGTCTGCCTTTGGCACAAGCTGTGCTTGATGGCGGGGGATAGATGTTTCCATTTTCAGAGACTCAGGGAACCCCTCGGGAACCCCTCGGGAAGGCGCTTCCCACTCGCCCCCGTTGGTGTGTAATCCATCCTTGCTGACGGGTTACGGAATTTTCCGGACACACAGGGCAGCAGAGAGCCCGGGACGGCGACTGCCAGGCACAGCCCCCGAGCTTCACCCTTCCCTCCCTGGGCCCCGCCCCCACCCCCACGGGGGCCCACGGGGGCCCAGACACTGAGCCCGTTGTCAGAGAAGAGCTGTGCGTGCGAGCCGAGCACCCCACAGTCCCGGGAGCCAAGGTCGATGGGACCCCCCCCAGTTTGGGGAACATTTCCGCCCATGGAAACTCGTCTCCCACACGCAGGTGCCTCGGGCTGCGAGGGGCAAGGGGCCGCAGGGGAGGCCGGGTCCGGCTGGGCGCGCCCCCCACAGGGGCCCCCCCGTTGGTCCCGGGGAGCCTGGTCCCGGCGGCTGGCCGGCGGCCCGGGATGTGCTCCTGAGACCAGCAGCTCGCCGATCCATTAGGGCCTACCTGTTTCTCGGGGGGACAGAAGCACACTGTCCGTGGGTTTTCAAAGTTGCGGCCCTTTGTTTCCGCCCTTCTGAGCCCCGAGAACAGCCAGCCCTCTGCCTCCCCCCCCCAGAAGGCAGCAGGCGCCGTGTTCCCTGACATCCCTCTGTTTCTTTTTAAGACTGTGTCTGATGAGAACTTGCCCCTGGGGAAGCGGACAGGGCTGCCGTGAGATGCCACCAGGAGGGACGGCGGTCGGCGGCTTGAGAGTTGGCCCGGGCAGGCCCGGTGGCCAAAGGGGACCGTCTGCTCCCATCGGTGCCATTAACAAGGGGCCTCCGTGGACGCGGGGCCTCTCCGGCCTGGGAGGGACACGCAGGACCGTGCCTGACCCCAGGGAGGACGTTCCAGGTGCCGCCCCGATCCTGGAATGAGGACCTTTCGGAAGAGCCAGCGGAACGCGTGTGCCCCCATGGGGCCGGGCTCCCCAGCTGTGGTGCTTCGCAATGGCTCCCTCCCCCACCCACCCCTGCAGCCCGTGGGGCCCTTCTCAGTGTCCGACACCCGCGGGGGTCTGGGGGGAATGGGGCTTTTCTGAGACTGGAGGAGGGCGTCTCATTTAGGAAGAACAGAGAGGGCGCAGGCTCTTCCGCGACTACCCTGCGGGTTAAGGGGACCTGGGTGTTTGTGGGACACGTCGGTGCAGGACTCCTACCCCCTGTCCCCCGAGATGCAGGACTGTGTGTCCGCACGTGCGTGTGTGCCCAGGACGCGGGCACGGCCAACGCTGCAAACCCCCTGACAAGACTCCTGGGAGTGTGTTCCTCTGCGATCTTCACCGGGAGCAAAACCCGATCTTGTTTGTTTTGGTCCAAAGCTGGATTTCTCTCCGAAAAAGACAGTGGGATTTTTCTAGAGGACAGTCTGCGGCTGGGGCCGCCCTGCAGGAACCGCGGCCTCCGGGGGCGCGCAGCGGGCACCCCGGAAACTCGCTTGCTCAGGACAGAGAACCCGTGTCTCCGGGGGACGTGGGCTTCGCCAGGTGGCCAGCGAGGGCCCTCCGAGTGGCAGCATGACCTGCACGGAGGGCGCGTCCTCCCGGCGTCAGAGTGCGGCGTGAACTCCCTGCCGCGCTCTGCACCCGTCAGCCCCGGCCCACCCCGAACCGAGCCCCTGGGCCCCGGGGAGGGGGGACAGCAGAGGTGTGCAGCCCACGGCTCTGACGGTTTCCACGTTGTAGTCCCGAGTGAATCTAGCTGCTCGTGCTTCCGGAACGTTCCTTGAAGGAGGCTGCGGGGTCACGCAGGTGTGCGCCCCCTGGGAAAGCAGCCTGTCGTCCCGCCTGCGGTCACTCAGCACCGACGGGTGTCAGGAGCCCGCACGCCCCGGACCCGGACGGGGACAGACACGAGGCCCAGGCTCAGGGCCGAAGCTGAGCCCAGCACTTGGCAGAAGGAATTGTTTCTCGTCTATCTTTGTACCCAGAGCTCCTCGCACGGCTCTGACACGAGGGGGCGAGGGTCGCGAGCGTCGGACTACGTGAAGCATTAGGAGGAACGAGTCCCTGCAGAGGGATCGGGTCCCCGGCGTCCGGAGCGGAAAGCACGAGGGCGGCCGGGGTGTGCGAAGGGGGCGCAGAGCCCGCAGCTGACGGGGCGCCCCCCAGGCAGGACCCGGCGTGGTCTGGGAAGAGGTCCAGTGACCCCTCGTCCTGGACATGCCCGTCCGCTCCCCATGCTTTGGGCAGCTCGGAGGCCGGTGTTCTCGTGTCTGCTTCTGGAAACCTGATTTACAACAATACAAGACAGAAACTGTCTGTGTCCGCGCTTCCCTCGCCCGCGGGGCTTGTCCTTCCTGCTGGCCTGGGGCCCCCGCCCCATCGGTGTTCACCCCGGGGGGTTGTGTCCCCCAGGGACGTTGGGCAAGGTCTGGCGGCGTGTCTGGTTGTGACGCATGGAGTTGCCACCGACCTTTACTGGGGAGAGGGACACAGGATGGCCCGCTGCCGAGAAGTTCCCCTCCCCGAGGGCCAGTGTCTGAGAGCGAGACGCCCCGCCCTCCGCGGTCACCTGGGCCTGGGGGGCCGGGTGAGTGGGGCCCCCGCCCCCTGCCGCATGGGGGCTCCTGGCCCACGGCTGTCTGTGGCGTCGGACAGGGGATTCCTGGGTCCGGGCTGGGGAACGTCTCCCGTCGGGCTCCCTCCAGAGTTTGGCTCAGCGCCTGGCCAGAGGCCCTGCCCCGACACCTGTGCCCTTGGGAGTCCTGGCCTCGGGGGGCCCTCCCGCCCCGGCCGCCCCCCTGCACGTAGCAGGTGCGGGAAGACTGCTGGGGAGGAGGAGCCCGGGCGAGCACACAGGATGAGACCTGGTGATGAGACCGGAGGAGGGCGTCTCATTTAGGAAGATGGACCGCAGTCTGACACCCCCAACAGCGTTAGAACCCCGTCCCCGCTGCTCCTGGGGGTTCTCCAGCCCTGACACCGGCGCCCCGGCCCCCTCCTTCACCCCGGCCTCCAGCCTCCTCATTCCCGCCCTCCCAGGGCCCGTGGGGCGTCGGTGTCAAGAATCCGGGGGCCTCCTCTGCGGTCAGCTCCCTTCAGGGGCCAGGGGCTGAGCCCTGCGGAGGGGCATCTCCGGCCACAGTCCCCAGTTGGGAGGTCCCGGGAAGGACCCTGGGGCAGCCGCGTCGTCCCCCCCGCGGGCCCGCTCTCAGCCAGTCTGCAACGGTTGCGGTCCGGCTGCAGTCCTCATCGGAGCCCGCGAGGCAGGCTGACTGGGGAAGGGGCAGCCCAGGCAGGCACCCCAGGCCCTTGCCTTCCTCTGGGCCTGCCCGAGGGCCTGTCCCGCTCCGTGCACGGCAGCCCCCCCAAGGACGAGCACTTAGATCTCGGCCTCCCTGCAATGAAACGGAATCTTCGCTCCCCAGCAGGCGGGATGCGGGCGGGCCGAGGCTGGAGGAAGTCGTGGGTGGAGGACGAGGCTGGTCAGGGTGTCCTTAGAAAGACAAGTGGCCAGCCCAGCCCCAGAGGTGCAACGGGGCCGGCAGGGCCTCAGGGCCGAGGCTGCCCGGGGAGCGATGGGTTTCAGGCTCAGGGATCACCAGGCCCCGGAGGACTGAGCTCTAGCAAGTCTCCGTTCCCCGCGAAGGTCGGACTCTGTCCTCCGCGGCCTCACCCCTGCAAGGCCCGGGACTCAGCAGTCCAGGGAGCCCAGCCTCCACCCGGCCCAAAGGAGATCGGCGGCCACCTTCGGCCCAGGTAGAAAAGTCGCTGATTGGATTTCACTGCAGACCCCAAAACCTAGAGGGCTTAGAGCTGCACCATAGTTTCTAGGGAGCAGAAAAGCGACTTAAATCACTTCCTCAAATTCAAGGGTGAGGATAAACTGTAGAGCCTTGAATGGAACGGATGTCCCTGTCGCATCGGCCAGCGAGGCCCGGTGGTTGGCGCAGAGCCACGGCCCTGCCACCAGTCGCCGGGAACCGGCCTGACCACGAGGACCACGTCGACCGCCTGCTGTGTCCCGACTTGGCAGCTCCAGCGGCTCGTCCCCTAGAAGCGGTGCCATCCGTGGGACCGCAGACGCCTCCTCCTTCGGGCGCGCCGGGCAGAGACGCAGGTTCTCCCGATCGGCTCCGCGGCTGCCGGGGAGCCTGGCCCCCCGAGCCACCACGGACTTGGGGCGTGGCCCTCGGCCACGGACAGGCTAGGGCTCTTTGCACAAAAGGGTCGGCCCCTCAGGCTTTCGGCCCAGTTTCCCATTTACCCCCGTGTGTGTGATCGAGACCCCGGGCCCGTCCTTGTGTTTTAGCTGATGGGGTTCTCTGTTTATCTTCCAACTAAAGCTCCAAATCTGGAAAAGAAAATCACTTCCTGAGAGTCTGAGCAGAGCTGTCGGGGAAGGAAGAGAGCCCACGTCACCAGCTGAGTTTGGTTTGTCCCCTCCCGGGCCGGGTGGGAACAAGGTGGTCGAGGGGTGGGAGGCCGGGGCCCCGTGCAGGGCACCAGGGACCGATGCGCAGAAAGACCTGCACCACGAGCTTCGAGGGACGGGAACCGCCACCCGCTTGGGACTGCTGTTCGTAAAACATTACTTAATGGAGGAACAAACTCAGGGATCATCTTCTCTCTATAATAAAATAAATCATCAAGCAAAGGGAGGTAGTAACATACGACGATAAAGGGCCCGGGTCTGGGAGAGGTCAGAGGGGGCCCCCCGGTCAGAGGCGGAATCACAGTCAGAGGGGGACCCAGGCGAGGGTGCCCCACGGCCAGAGGGGGAATCACAGTCAGAGGGGGACCCAGGCGAGGGTGCCCCACGGTCAGAGGGGGAATCACAGTCAGAGGGGGACCCAGGCGAGGGTGCCCCACGGCCAGAGGGGGAATCACAGTCAGAGGCAGACCCACATTCTGGGAGAACCCATGGTCAGAGAGAGACCCACAATCAGCAGGAGACCTATGAACAGGGCGCTGTGTCCTGGATTATTTTCATCGTGAAGAATCGTGACACGAGATGGGAATCAGTGAGTCTGTCCTCGACGGAGCCGGCTGGCCTGCAGTCCTTGGGGGCAGGGGTCGGTGCACACGGGAGCGAGCGCTGTGTGAGCCCCGGCTTCTAGGCCGGGGTGCTGGGCTCCGGGGAGCGGCGCCCCGAGCAGCTGGGGCACACACGGGGGCCGTCGCGGGGCTTGACCAGTGGGCGCCTTCTGTGTGGCCAGAAGCATCCTTGACAAAGGTCGGCGAGGAGCCCCAGGGAAAATCGCATTGATAAAACCCAACCCGGGTAGAGGAAAGAGCAACCGACTTTTACTTAAAATTACCTCCCTGAGCTTCCTGTCTGCTCTTTGGGCCTGAAAGGGGAAGTGACACTTCACGGCCTAAGAAGCCGGTTTGGAAAGGGCCCCCTTGAACACGTAGGATTCCCCAAAGCCAGCGCCGGTATTCCTTCCAGGACAGGGTTCCCACGGAAGAGGGGGGCGGCGGGGCAGCCACAGCTGGGAGCCAGGGCCGGAGACGGGTGCCGACCAGTGGCATCTGCCCTGCCGAGGGCTCCCCGGGCAGCCCAGCCCCTCCGTGCAGAGCGCAGGCGTCCACGGGCCAACATTCCAGCAGCCTCTGGACGGAGCGCCCGGAGCGTCCCAGCGAGGCTGCAGGGGGCTCGTCGGACGGGGAGGCCAGTAAGGTCCGGGGAGGGGCCCACCTCCCTCCTGGATCCCCTGCAGGAGGGAGCCTGGGGCTGCCCAGGATGCCGGACCCACGGGGCGGAGGGGCTTTCCAGTCACGATGTGCAGGCACACCCCAGGCCCGGGGTCTCCCTGAGCCCCGCGGACGTCGCGGTGAGGTCCCTGGAGTCCCTCGGAGGCATGAGCCCCAGAGCCGTTAGACCGGGAGGCCGGGGCAGAAGCGAAGCTGCCATGTAGGGCAAAGTTCAGACAGGAAATCGTGGGGGACCAAAGGACATGATTAGCTAAATATACAAACCAATTTTTAAATTGCTTCCATAGAATTCCACAACCCCTGCAATTTTTTTCTGAAAAAAAAAACAAAAAATCCCAGAACAGCTGGGTTCACTCGTCTCGGGCGTCACGCCCACCTCCTGATCGTACTCCGTAAAACAGAGATGGGCTCGTTCGTTCGTTCAGACAAGAACATGTAAGAGACCGTGCCCCAACCCGGGGGCCGCGGGACCACTCCCGTTGGGTGCTGCGGGGGAGGGGCAGACGGGGGGGAGGAGAGGGCGCAGGCATCGCCCGCCGGCTCCGTCCAGAGAGGTCCGGCTGTGCCCCGCCCCACACCCAGCTCCAGGCCGGACCCTCTGCAGGTGCTCAAACCCGCGGGGCTGAGCGGTCACGCTCCGTGGCTCGGGCCTCTGTCGCTGGCGGGCGCCGACACCCCTGGACTTGAAAACAAGCCTCTTGCGTCTCGCCCCGTGTCTTCCTTTACGACCGCACCGTGAGTGGTGAGCATTCACACGGCCCGGAGTGAGAGGTCACGGCTCATCGGATCTCTGCAGTAACACAGGCGTGCCGCCCCGACGAGCCAGAGGGCCCTCCCGGCAGCAAGGGCGCCGAGCAAAATCGCCCGCCCAGCACAGGGCTAACACAGAATCTTCCAGTTCCACAGTGCGGCCTCTCTCCACTGTGCCCGAGTCCCCGCTGCACCAGCTGAGCTCCCAGGGTCCCCCCACCCTCCCGGGGCCTTCAGCCGTTGGCACGCACCCTGGGGTCCCATTAGGACTTCCCGGGAGCTTTTAACCAAGTCCTATCCCAGGCCGATTGTGTCACAGGGTCTGGAGTGGGCCCCAGGACCCAGGGAACTGAGGCGCTGGTAACGGCTCCAACCAAAAGAAGTCCCACCTCCTGATTTTACTGACCAGGCCCCAGGAGTCTGTGACCCTAGACAGTTCCCGAGTGGGGTCGCACTCCAGCAAGGCATCCCGGGCGAAAGCCTAAGGCAGCGTTCACCCCCAGGGGCCTGCAGGTGCTCGAACTCGCCAGCACGCCCCCCTGCTGCGTGGTGCCCATTCAGCGCTGCAGACCCCAGGCCTCGGGAAATGGTGGTCAGGAGTTGTTCAGGAGGGGCTGGTAGTGTGCGGATGGCTGCAGGTGCGGCGGGCTCCTGCTGCAGAAACAGGCCTGGGCCAGGGCTGGGCTCCATCTTGGAATGCCGCTTTGCCACCGCACACCGCACCCTGGTCTCCGAGCCCAGAACCCTCCCCAAATTATTGATCTGGATCTTTGCGTTTCCCCTCCACATGCCCTTGTTGGCGAAATGGTGTTTCTCTAAAGAACCCTTGGCACAAATCGGCCAAGGACATTTTCTCTAAATAACGATGCTCTCCATGGGTCCCAGAGTTTATTTGCAAAACGCAAATTGTCAGTGTCTTTTTTTTTTAATGTTGAATGGCTGCTTTCCATAGGACCACCCCCCAAGCCAACGGACCGCTGGTCACCGCAGCACTCCCCAGCAGGGGCCTCTGCCGCCTCCCCCCAGGGAAACCCCCGGAGATGGCATTGTTTGCTCAAGAAATAGCCCTCACCTCCAGGACACATCGCTTTTGTGGCTTGATTTACAGTAGCCCCTTTTGATAAGGGGAATTTCCATCAGTTGGTTAAAAATGTTTTTAACGGCCTCTATTTTTAACACTTTCAGCTGAGGCCCCCCCTTGTCTCTGTAAGTCCAAGATCCAAGTTTCTCTTCTCAGGAAACTGTCTTGTTATAGCAGTCTTGGTGCAGGACACATGGTGGCTTTCTGGTCATGCATCCCTCCACCCCTCTGCCCACCCAGCATCCATCCACCACCCGTCCTTCCATCCATCCACCCATCCACCCGTCCACCCGACCTATCCATCCATCCGTCCGTCCACCCAGCATCCAACCATCCATGCATCCACCCAACAACATCCATCCATCTACCCACCCATCCACCCGACCTATCCATCCATCCATCCATCCACCCATCCACCCATCCACCCGACCCATCCATCCATCCATCCATCCACCCATCCACCCATCCACCCGGCCCATCCATCCATCCATCCATCCACCCAGCATCCAACCATCCATGCATCCACCCAGCATCCATCCATCCATCCACCCATCCACCCGGCCCATCCATCCATCCATCCATCCATCCACCCAGCATCCAACCATCCATGCATCCACCCAGCATCCATCCATCCATCCACCCATCCACCCGGCCCATCCATCCATCCATC
>JAPYYM010000030.1:0-51234 GCA_028534135.1 Potos flavus
TCTTTCCTGCTTTGTTGAAGATTAGTTGACCATAGAGCTGAGGGTCTATTTCTGGGCTCTCTATTCTGTTCCATTGATCTATGTGTCTGTTTTTGTGCCAGTACCATACTGTCTTGATGATTACAGCTTTGTAATAGAGCTTGAGTGGACATCCCTGCCTTGTTCCTGACCTTAGGGGAAGCTTTTTATTTTTCCTTCTATTTTCAATGACAGCCTAGATGTCATTGAAATACTTCAATGACAGTATTCTCGGCTGCATATTTTTCATGTTTAGTGCTCTGAATATATATGCCAATCCTTTTTGGCCTGCCAATCTGTGGATAGGTCTGCTGCCAATCTAATCTTTATATCATTGTATGTTACAGACCTCTTGTCCCGAGCTCCTTTCAGAATTTTCTCTTTGTCACTGAGACTTGTAAATTTTACCATTAGATGATAGGGTGTAGGCCTATTGTTATTGATTTTGAGGGGGGTTCTCTGTGCCTCCTGGATTTTGATGCTTGTTCCCTTTGCCGTATTGGGGAAATTCTCTACGATAATTTGCTCCAATATACCTTCTGCCTCTCTCTCTTTCTTCTTCTTTTGGGGTCCCAATTATTCTAATATTGTTTTGTCTTATGGTATAACTTCTCTCTCAAATTCTCCCCTCATGGTCCAGTAGTTGTTTGTCTCTCTTTTGCTCAGCTTCGTTATTCTCCATCATCTGGTCTTCTATATCACTAATTCTCTCATTTATCCTAGCAGTAAGAGCCTCCATTTTTGATTGTACCTCATTAATAGCTTTTTTGATTTCAACCTGGTTAGATTTTAGTTCTTTTAGTTCTCCAGAAAGAGATTTTATTTCTCCAAAAAGGGATTCTCTAATATCTTCCATGCTTTTTCAAGCCTAGCTAGCATCTTGATAATCATCATTCTGAACTCTAGTTCTGACGTATTACTAATGTCCGTATTGATTAGGTCCCTAGCCATCGCTACTACCTCATGTTCTTTTTTTTGTGGTGAGTTTTTCCTCCTTGTCATTTTATCCCGATAAGAGTAGATAAATGAGAGAACAAAATACTAAAAGGGTGGCAAAGACCCCAGAAAAATATACACTAACCAAATCAGAAGCGACCTGAAACTGGGGGGAGAATGGGTGAAAAAAAAGAAAATATATATATATATAAATATATATATATTTATTTATATATATATTTTTAAAAAAATATATATATAAATATATATATATATATATATATATATATATATTTTAGACTGGTGAATAGAACGGAGCCACCCACTTTATTTTGGGTGTATTCTGGTCTCTTAGAAGAAACTACCTCCCAAAATTTTAAAGAAAACTCATATATATACAAAAATAAGGGTAAACATGATGAAGGGGTGGAATATGACTGTAAAGATGAAAATTAAAAAAATTCTAAAGAAGGAATTGATAAGATAAGAAGTTGGTTAGAAACAGAAAAAAAGGAGGAGAGAATGTGATCAGACTGGAGACTAGAAAGCCTTGTGCAAAATTTAGGGTATATTTTGATCTATTAGAAGAAATTGTATCTCAAAATTTTAAGAAAAAACCCTATATGTATATAAAAAATAAGGTTAAATACAATGAAGGGATAGAATATGAGTATAATAATGAAAAATTTTTAAATTAATTTTATTTTATTTTTTCGGTGTTCTAAGATTCATTGTTCATGTACCACACCCAGTGCTCCATGCAATATGTGTCCTCCTCATTACCCACCACCAGGCTCAGCCAACCCTCAACCCCCTTCCCTTCCAAAACCCTCCGTTTGTTGCTCAGAGTCCACAGTCTCTCTTGGTTCATCTCCCCATCTGATTTCCCCCAATTCACCCTTCCTTCCTTCTCCCAATGTCCTCCATGTTTTTCCTTATGCTCCACATGTAAGTGAAACCATATGATAACTGACTCTCTCTGCTTGACAATGAAAATTTAAAAAGATTTTTTAAAAAAGGTATTGATAAAATAAAATAGTTAAAAAACATTAAAATAGGAAAGAGGAAATGTTAAAAAAATAGAATAAGAAAAAACGAAATTAAAAAATTTAACTTTGAAAGACTAAAGAATCATGGGAAAAAAGCCATGCATTCTATGTGTTGCTTTCCCATAGCTCTGGAGTTCTGCAGTTCTCATTGATCGGTGAACTTGGTCTTGGCTGGATGTTCTTGCTGATCTTCTAGGGGAGGGGCCTGTTGCCGTGATCCTCAAATGTCTTTGCCCGACGTGGAATTGCACTGCCCTTGCCAGGGGCAGGTTAGGTAATCTGCTTGGGTTCGTGCTCGGAGCTTTTGTTCCCTGAACGCTTTCCGTACCGCTTTGGAGGCCGGGAATGAAGATGGCGGCCTCCCAGTCTCCAGGCCGGTAGGAGCCGAGAGCTCGGGCCCCACTCCTCAGTGCAGCCTTGGAGAAAAGCGGTCAGTCCCTCCCGTCTCCCTGGTCTCCGGCCGCGCTCTGAGCCTGTGACCGAGCATTTCTATTCTGGCCACAGCCCCATTTGGAGTCTCCAAACCCAGCAGATTCCTGCAGCGTGCTCTCACATGCTCCTTCTGAAGGAGGAAGGTGAGTCTCTCCAGATCTGCCCCTCGTGGGGTCCCTTCTCAAAGAGCAGTGCCCCGACTGTGCCTCTGGATCACAGTGTAAGGTAAGCCCGAGCTGAGAGCTTCCTCCTTGGCTCCATCTCTGCAGCCGGCTTCCCCGCTCTGATACTTGGGGACTCTGCCCCCCTCAGACACCCCTGGTCTTTCTGTGAGCCCGCGGGTCCTGAGACCACACTGTCCCCACGATGGCTCCACCCCCGCTTAGCCTCTGGAGCGACGTCCGTCAGTGGAGCAGACTCTAGAAGTTTCTATTTTGTGCTCCGCTGCTCTGCGGCTGCCGGGAGCCGGCCCCTTCCCCCCCCCCCCCCCCCCGCGGTCTATCTTCCTGTTGCCTCGGATTCACTTCTCCGCACGTCCTACCTTCCAGAAAGTGGTTGGTTTTCTGTTCCTAGAATTGCTTCTCTTCTTCTCTTCTCTCTCCTCTTGAGTTAGTAGGTGTTCAGAATGGTTTGATAACTATCTAGCTAAACTCCTGGGACCTGATGATATTTCAGTCTCCTACTTCTCTGCCATCTTGCTTCCTCTGATACGAGTTTCTATTTGTTCATTTGTTAAAATGCATTTTCCTTTATTTCCATTAGGGTAGTTATGATGGATGACTTACAATTCTTTTCTGTTAATTCCAACATCTTGTCCATCTTAGGGCTATGTCCACTGACCACCTTTTCTCTTGAGTATAGGTAATATTTTCCAGTTTGTTTTTTTTTAAAGATTTTATTTATATATTTGACAGAGAGAGACACAGTGAGAGAGGGAACACAAGCAGAGGGAGTGGGAGAGGGAGAAGCAGGCTTCCCGTGGAGCAGGGAGCCCGATGCAGGGCTCAGTCCCAGGACCCTGGGATCATGACCTGAGCCGAAGGCAGACACTTAATAACTAAGCCACCCAGGTGCCCCTATTTTCCAGTTTCTTTGTGTTTTTTTTTTTCTAGTAATTTTGGAGTATACCCTGGACTTTGTGAATGATATATTGTAGGATCTCTACATTCTTTTATTTCTCTGTAAAGTAATGCTTTTTTTTGTAGGCAGTGAACTCAGCTGAAACTCTAAACTTTCCCTTGTTGTGAGCAGTAGTGAAAACTGTTTAATTCTTTCAGCTTTATTTCGGCTCTTTGGAATCTGTTCCCACATGCATAATTTATGGTTCCTACAGAGATTTGGTTGGGCAGTTTATACACAGAATTGGGGTCTCCCACTGTGTTGTTCTCTCCATTCTTGAAATTCTCTCATCACATTTCAGGTTCAGTGGTTATCCTGAATTTTGCCTTCTTGTTCTTCAAGCCACTAGGACTGTGAGCAGTTATGTTAGGTAACTGAATGGCACTGGCTCGTGAGAGCCAACTGCATACATCTATTCCCAACCTCATGTTGATGGAATTGGCCCTGGTGGGAATATTTACACTATGGAAATTAGGAATGCTATGAATCAGGCTTTTATTTATTTTTTCCTGAAGAGCCAGGTGTTAAACATTTAACAGCTGCAACACTTATAGTTTCTCTAAATTTTAGTTATTGTTTTGGCCTGGGGTCTGCCTCATGGGGCCTGCCCTTAGGCAAAAATTCCTTAAAAATGGAAATTCACTTACTATTGTACCTTCCATTCAATTGTCTACCTTCCATTATTAACTCTCTTCCAATTTATGCCTGCTTATGATCACTTTCCAAAGCATTCAGATTGTTGTTCTGTTTATTTTTGTCTAGAATTTATCGTTATCTTCAGCAGGATTGGCTTGATAAAAACTGCTTTATCACTACTAGAAGTGATCCTAGTAAAGTTTTTCTGTGGTTTGCAGTGAACTGAGAACATTTATGAAAATGCTATTAATTTTGCAAGGAGCTACAATTGTATAATTTAAAGAATACTTTTTATTATGAGAATATCTTCATCTAGCTTATTTCTATTAAAATATCTTTTCTTTAAAAATGATGATCCCATAGATGCTTTATTTGTTAGTATCTTTATTTCACAAAAATAAAAGTTGGCTACTGTAGTGGGTTGATTAACATCTCCCCTAAATTTATGTCCACCAAGAACCTGAGGTGTAATTTTATTTGGATGTCTGGTCTTTGCAGAAGTAATTAAAGGTCTCAAGGTGAAATCATTCTGGATTTAGGGTGGGCCCAAATCTAATGAATGGTGTCTTTATAACAAAAAAGATGGGAAAATTTGGTCATGCAGAGATACTGAAGAAAAGATAATTCAAAGATTAAGGCAGAGATTAGAGTGATTCTTCTACAAACCAAGGAATGCCAGAAGCTACCAGAAGCTGGAATAAGCAAGGGAAAATTCTCCTCTAGAGCCTTTGGAGGAAGATTGGTCTTGCCAGCACTTTGATACCAGACTTCAGACGGCCTCCAGAGCTGTGAGACAATATATTTTTGTTGTTTTAAGCCACCAAATTTATTGTAATTTGTTATGGCAGACCTCAAAAATAACACAACAATGTTATGCCAGTACATACATTTCTTTTTGCCATTTTGCTAGTCCATTAAATCCAACAGACCTTTATGCAAACAAATACACTTGCTTTATGTAAAGCTTACCTGTTGCTTTAGTGGACAAAAATACTATGTCTGGGATCAGCAGACTAGGTGCTGGTCTTGATTTTATCAGATTCACTATGAGATTGTGTGAGCTATATTTTTTCTGCAAGCCTCTTTGTTTTTTTGCATAATGAGATGGTTATCTCTCTGGATCCTTTTAGCTCAGTGACTCTGAGCCTATGGATCCCTATCTCTATACTCAATATATGGGTATATGCTTTAGAAGAAGTATGTAGTTGAAGTGGAGCACATATTCCTCACTGTACAAGTGTAGAGTATTGGGAATTTTGGAGTAGGGGGATAAAAATAGCCCACTGTGGGAAAATTTTTAAATGCCTACCATGTCTGAGTCACTGTATATGCATCGAGGCCAGTATTTTTATGCTAAACATAGTATGTAGGATAGGAACCCATATGCTCATATTCATATTGCCCTTAAAACATTCAAAATGGAATGTCATGTCAGTGTGATTTGGGGTCTCATTTGGGAACCCATCTTTGGAGAAACTTTGAAATTTGGTAGTGTATTTTTCACTATCAACAGATCAATTTCTTTGTCACCTGGAATTTTTCCTGTCTTAGAGCCTAGATTGTTAGGTCTCAGAGAGTCTTTCAAGATCATCTACATCTATCACCATTCATTTTGCCCATGGACATACTATGAGAGCCAGATTAAAGAGGTAATTTGTCAAAGGCGCAGTGGAGCAATTTTGAGAGTCGGGACTCAAACCTAAGTTCCTTTATTTTATTCTTAGCCTAGGTCTCTTTACCCTCTATTGCATTGTTACTGTACTTTGCTCAGCTTTCTTTTTTTTTTTTTACCCCAATGGGAATACAATTGTTCTATATTTTAACTAATCTCTTCTCTGTCCTATTCCCCCATGTGCAAACTCACATGTGGGCTTACACACTTACCTATACCTATATTCCTTTCTGAGGTTTCTGAAAGGGGAGGATTGTGGTTCTTCTGCTGGTCTGTTTTGCCCGGAGGGAAGCTCCGATTGACAGTTCTGAATTGGGTTCACACTTCTACTTGGTGGGGGGTGGAGGTGGCAGTTAGGTCATTAGGGAATCAATGTGGCTGAACACTTTCTTTTTAGTGGAGGGGGAATGACAACCTCTTTGATGTAATTTTTTTTAGCTCGTTACTGTCCTCAGAGATGGAATGTGAACAGACAGGATTGTGAAACCTTTATTTGGAGCCTGAGCTAAGAAGACACACCCATAGGGATATAAGGAAGACAGACCACTTATTTTCTGTCTTGGAGCAGCTAGCAAGCATTACACATCAGCATGGTAATCCATACTTCCTTTATCCTCCTATTCATTGCTCTTACCCTTTTGCTCTCTTTCCGTTCCCCTTGCTTCCTCTGCTCCTCCCCTTCCCTCTGAGCTTCCCTCTATTTCTCTGCTGGAAATCTTAAATAATAAAATACTACTTTAGTCTTTCCTAAAACAACCACAGATCCAAAATCTTGCAGCACTGTATTCCAGAGCCCCAGCACAGCCGCGTGCTCAGCACCAGGGAATGGTGAATCTAAAGCCAGCAAAGGGGGAGGGGAGAGGGAAGGGAGAAGAGATAGGGAGAGGCGGGAGAAAGAGAGAGGGAGAGGGGGAGGAGAGAGAGGGAGAGGAGAGCGTGAGCGCGCGCAAGCTAGCGAGCAAACCAGAGAGACGAGAGAGGGACCAGGAGAGAGACCCAGAGAAAGAGAAGAGGAAGCCGAGCTCTGTGAGGACTCAATCTCCAACTTGTTTCATTTCATTCATCCTTCTCTTCTCTCTGCCTCGGGGAAGTGACTGTGGCGCTTGGTAAGGAACATAGATGTCCCTCCTTCCCCCTCCCCCAAGCTGAGGTCTCCTTTGGCGATAGCATCTCTCCCCCGTACTGAGAGTCTCCTTGGGTTGGCCGGGGAGGCGAGACATGCTCTGCAGCTGTGATGCTATCCTGGGTTCCCCAGTGGGGCTGGTGGAAGCCCAGAGTTGGCATCTGGGCAGGGAGGCACTGGGGTAAAACCTGATTTGGGGAGGGGGGTTATGATGTGGTGTATGCGCGATTTGCTTTATTGTCAGTGAATTGTTTTGTTCCTTTTTGGAAACAGGTCAGCCTTGACCTTGCAAATTGCTTGGGGGGCCAGGCAGCTGCTGCAGAAAGCCACCCCGTGTTCCCTAGCCAGAGCAGACAGCGCAGTCATGACCCCCCAGACAGCCCTAGGCACGGGGCTGGGGTAATGGCTGGAGCTTCCTTCCTCCTTTAACTCTTTCTCTGCAGCTGTTTCTTGTTGCTGAAATTGAGAAATAAGGAGAATACCATGCAGCCCTTTTCCCCATCTCCCTTTTACCTTTCCCAGATGCAACTGAGTGGAAAGTTGTAAATAACTGCTTCTATTGGAAGCAGCTTGAGACCCCCCCCTTCCTTTAAGGGGTTCATTGTGGGGTTGGGCCTGAGTTCCTTTACAAACTTGGGAGGCCTCTCTCGTTTCCCCGTGGGAAGCCCCAGTGCCTGCCCACTCCCCATCCTGGGTAGTTGAACAGACAAGCTAGACCAGGGATTCAGATACCCTACCCCATCCCACTGGCAGGCATGGTGTAAGTCCAGCTGTGTCCTTGAGAAGGAAGAAACACCTGATGGTTCGTCTGGAATCGGTTTCCCAGCTTGCTGGTCCTCCGTGGCTGAGGGTGGCATAGGCAGGAGGACTGGGGGAGGGGTGGCTTTTGGATTCAGAGCAGGGTGAGAAGCCAGGATTCCTGCTGTGAATCCTATGGTTTATTGAGGATCAGCAGGTTCGGGATGTCTGGAGCTATGCAAGGACTGGCTGAAGCTTTCGTAACGTAGTATAGCCCCTCTGAACTGGTAGTAGAAGGGATCTGGTTGCT
Organism: Potos flavus; assembly: GCA_028534135.1. Classification (NCBI taxonomy): domain Eukaryota; kingdom Metazoa; phylum Chordata; class Mammalia; order Carnivora; family Procyonidae; genus Potos; species Potos flavus. The sequence continues at coordinate 8,034 of JAPYYM010000030.1, forward strand.
TGATGGGAGTTTTTGGGTTAGCAACACTGGCACGCCCATGGTAGTAATTATTACATCAACAATACTAATTGCTAACATTGTTGAGTGCCTTCTATGTTTTGGATCTTAGGCTGCGGGTTTAATGTATATTCTTACACTAACACTATGAAGCAAATATTATTATTATTCTTGGTTTACTGATGAGGAAACGGAAGCACAGAGAGGTTAAGTAACTGTCCAAGGTTACAGAGTAATTACATGTCCCAATGGAGAATTAAAACACAGGCAACCTGGTTCTAGAATGGATGGTCTTGACCATTAAGCACTACTGCCTCCTTGGGCAAAATGTTGCACCTTTGTTGGTTAGGCAAGTGTAGGTGGGATAGGAAGGGTACTCTTGGCAAAAAAAAAAAAAAAAAAAAAAAAAAGAAAGAAAGAAAGAAAAGGAGAGTAGTAGCCTAGCCTTTGTGTAGAGTAATAGGAACCTAGAGTGGGGCGTAGTGGCTGGCCATTGTGGAACCAAGCTTCACCTGGGTTTCCTGGAGAAGCTGCCCAAAAGGCTTTCGTTGGCCAGCCTGCTTTCTTTTGAAAAGGCTATCTGGAAAGACTTCACTTTTTTACTGTCATAACCTCATCCATCTCACATCCAGCAAAAGACTGCTTTTTTTCAGGACCAAATCTTGCTCTTATTTTCTGAGAGCTGGAGTCACCTGGTCCTGAAAATTTTAGAATATTAAAACCTTGGACCTGGAAGGTCATTAAGCTTTACTTCTCTACCCAGTTCTTCAATTTGTCCTAAGCATTCAATTCATTGACTGATTTCTATTTGATCTCACTGCAGTGACAGAGAGCTCATTAGATGGCTCTTTTTATCTTTGAGCGATTCTGATTGCCAGAAAGTAATCCCCATTATAAGCCAAGGTCTGTCTCCGTGTAACTTGTATTCATTGCTTCTTTGGGACTAACTGCAACAAATTTGCTTCTTCTTAATAATAGCTCTTCAGACAGTTGAAGACATCAGTCATACCTCTCCCCTCAAAGCCTCAGATCTGACAAGATCACAAGTAAACGATCATTGTTTGCCTCATTTTGGAAGCTAGACTTTAATTAATATGACCCAGTATCCCATTCTCTTGTTTGTCAGTCACAAACTAGCATACTGAGCTTTCTAAAGCAGCCTTGATAGTGTATGTTCTCTTCCTTGGAAGAGCTTGCTATTTGGTATCAGGTGGACTCATGGGAAAAAAGAAGCTCCCTTTTTTTCCCCCTCTAAAGACCAGAAATCAGTTAGTGCTAGTCCTTCTGAAGCCCCAGAATGTCCATATAGCAGCCAGACAATAGGCATGTGAGATTTGAGCAACAGTGATTTAGGGCAATTATAAAGGAGACATTTGAAATGGTGGTGATTCAAGGTTCACACAGTATATGGAAGGTAAAAGAATAAATTCTTTTATCAGAAAGTATCTCAGAAACAATGACATCACTGAGACGATGGTGCAGAGTGAGACTGGGTAGAGTAGGAGTGAGCAACAGTGTGTTAGAGTGGAGAACTGACCTGGGCGTTAGGGAACTTGAGTTTTATTCCTAGCTCTGCTAATTTGCCAGTTACCTTGGACACCTGAGTCCCCCTCCATGGGCCTCAGTTTTTCCATCTGAAAATGATGATGAGGTGGATTGTATCACGAAGGGTCTTTCAGCTCCGAAATTCTCTATCCGAAGTAAATTATAAAGTCTCAGGTTTGTAAGGGCTTCAGAAATCATCTAGGCCAGTGCTTCTCAAACTTTAATGTGCAAAATAATCTCCTGGGGATCTTGTTAAAATGCTAATTATGACTCAGAGGGTCTGGGGGTACAACCTAAGACTTTCCATTTTAGCAAACTACCAGGTAATCCTGAATCTGCTGTTTCGGTGCTTTTCAAACTACCTTGTTCAAAGACCAGTTTTTAAAAATTTTCCAATCCATCACAGACTGTTACTTTAGTAAAATACATTATGAATTATTAGAAAATGAAAGAAAAGACAAAATATAAGCTCACATTCTTATTACTAGATTCAACAGACGTAAAAATTATTTTTTAAATTGCTATAGTATTTTATAAGTGATTATTTTCAATTTCTGCTCCTAGGTCATTACTGCCTGGCAATAATAGTTTGCAGACAGGCATTGCTCTGTAGACCACACTTTGAACAGCTCTAGTCTAGGCTACCAGGAATTTAGGAGGCCCAGATTTGGCCCAGTTATAATTTCAAAGTCATTTTTGCCAAATGATTTTTCACCATCAGTTTAAATGTCTCCTTTGACAAAGAACTTAACATCCTTACAAAGTAACATCACTTGTTGTGACTGTCATAAAGGGTTTTTTTAAAGCTTTTATAAATGCACCTCTTAGATTATATATTCCAAGCAAGTAAATTGTCACTCCAATTTATTATACTATCAGCCACTATCCTAGTGGGTGGCATATAGTAGGTGTTTAATAAATGTTTATTAAGTGAACGAGCAAGTCGCTTGGTGGTGTGCATTTTGGAGCCACATGTTCATTAAATAATAGGTAATTTTGGTTTCCTTCTAGCATTTGGGAGACAGTATTTATCCTATTTTATAAGTTTCTAACGGTGAATATAAGACCAATTTATCTGGAATCCCAATTTTATTTTAAAGGAATTATAGCAAGCCAGGCAAAGATTTTATATGCCCTAAGCCCCAAGTCTTTACCTTTAAATCAATTGTTCATCAATTCAGGGGTCCAGCATTTGTTAAGTGATGTGGTTAAGCACCATGCAGTTAATAAGCATCATGCAGATAATACAAGGGTGAGCAAAACAGACATGGCCTTTGCTTACTTGGAACTTACAGTTTGATGGGGAAGAGACCATAAATCACACAACAGTTATTTCAGTCGGTAGTAAATGCTATGAAGGAAAAGTATGAGGGTGGGGCTATGAAGGTATATAACAGAAAAAACTGATCTAGTGTGGGGTTTGAGAAAAGCTTCCTTGAAGTGATATTAAGGGTGAGTAGAGACATGGGGGTAGGGTGGGCTTATTATGGTAAGGTTGGAGTAGTTTTGTAGATGAAGAGAAGAGCATGCCTGAGGGCCTTGAGATGCATAGTGCATTTGAGAAATTGAACAAAAGCTGGTGTAGCCGAAGTGACCATTGTAAGGATGTTGATGTTTATTCCAGAAACACAGGGACTGATTAAAGGCTTTTTAAGCAGGATGACTGATAGAGCCTAAACTGAATCCATTCAGTATAAGGTTACTAAGTGCTATGAGCAAAAGGCGATGTGGGAGATACGGGCTGATTTAGGAATAGCCTCTGCTGTCCAACAGGACAGAGTCAAGTAAGAGAGAGAAGAAATATACAAACAACTATCATTTTAGGAGAATGTAATCCACACACATAAAAGAAGGGCATGCAAGGAGAGCAAAGGCAGCTTCCCAGAAGTGGTGTTTGAACTGGGCTTCAAAGATTAAGCAAACTTTGGAGGTACGGTTTGGTGTTCTAGGAAGAGACCAGAAAAGCAGAGGATATGTATTAGGAACATGAGGAGCTTAGTTGTGTTGGAGTAAAATGTATGGTAAAAGTATGTAAGGGGCGCCTGGGTGGCTCAGTCGGTTAAGCATCTGCGTTCGGCTCAGGTCATGATCCCAGGGTCCTGGGATCGAGCCTCGCATCAGGCTCCCTGCTCTGTGGGAAGCCTGCTTCTCCCTCTCCCATTCCCTCTGCTTGTGTTCCCTCTCTCGCTGTGTTTCTCTCTGTCAAATAAAATCTTAAAAAAAAAAATTAAAAAAAAAGTATGTAAGAAATATTTAGCAAAATAGGTAGTGAGCTTGGCTGTAAATAATATTAAATGCTAGCGTGGAGAATTAGAGTTTTCTTTTATAGGCAGTAGAGAGGCAACACCTTTATTTTATGGATGAGCTAACTGATCCTGGTGTGGGGAGCCACTTGATTTGACTGAGGTCACACAGCCCAGCAAAAAGAATTGGGTACAGTTGAAAGAAATGTGGAATTGGAGCTCTCAAAATAAGTCAACTGGAGAGAGTGATTAGAGTCATTGATATAGAGGCAGTACTTGAAGTGGAAAGAAGGGATCCAAAGATCTCTTCTTTGGGAAATGGTTACGCTTTAGGATATGGGAAAACAAAGATGAGATTGTGCTAAGGCTACAGAGGAGAGGGAAGGTGTGTGGAAGGAATGTTTGAGAATACGGTATTATGAAAGAGCTGAGAATGGAGAGGTCTCATCCATTAGTTGGACATTTATTGAGTACATACCATTTACTAAACATGGAGAATGTAATGGCGACCAAAATAAACATGGTCGTTGCCACTTTGGGTTCATGGTTGAGATAGTGAGATAGACCTTATTCTACAAACTATTGAATTATATAGTTGTACATTGTGGTTATTGCATAGAGGAAAATATACTGCTTCAAGAAGGAAGGCATGGTTACCAGTATTAGACTTTTCAGCAGGACTGTGTACTGACAAACGATGCCCAGCTTCTAAGTCCCCATTCTGATGCCCACAGTGCTTACTAAAAGACTGCATGATCATATCCATTGTGCTGTTGTTTGGCAGATGATAGTGCTGTAAGGAAAGGTAAGAGTCCCTCTAGTCTCATGTCCACAAAAGCACAGGGTTATTTTGTTTGAAGATTTTATTTATTTATTTGACAGAGAGAGAGAGAGATCACAAGTAGGCGGAGAGAGGGGGGGAAGCAGGCTCCCTGCTGAGCAGAGAGCCCGATGCGGGGCTCGATCCCAGGACCCTGAGATCATGACCTGAGCCGAAGGCAGAGGCTTAACCCACTGAGCCACCCAGGTGCCCCGACGATAGGCTTATTTGAAACCAGGTTATATGTCATGTTGCTTTAACTGAAATTCTCAATGAGTCAGCACTCTTCCCAGATCTTCTTCATTCTCCCCATTCAACAAGTTAGAGAAAGTACACTTGGTAAGAGAAAGAAATATGAAGAATTGGATATTAAAAATCTCTCTGAAAATGAGATTTCAGATAGCCTAGTCTAGATTCTAGTCTTGGTTTGGATGCTGACTTAGTTTCTTATGACAAGTCACTTGTTTGAGCTTCTGTTTCCATAACTGTAAAATGAGGAAGGTTGGACGAGACCTAGCTGAAAGATTCTACAGTTTATGCTCTATTCTTTACTACATTCTCATGGTCCTGTGCTGGTAGTTCAGGCTCAGTTACTTGTTTAAGCAACACTAAGGATTTTATGTGGAATTCTGAAGGTTGCTAATTTTGGCGGAGGTATTCATAGGGCTTAGAAGAGATCACAGGAATGCCCTTTCCTCGTTCTATTCCTGAGATTGCTGAAATCATCACTGTTCTGAAAGTTAAGAAAAGAACTGACTATGTTCTAAAATCTGTAGTAACTCTGAGTACTAGGTGATATTTTCACCACTGCTGGTTTTAAAATGAACTAAAGGCACTGCAAAGAAAATGGTGCAGGATACTGTGGAACAGAGGCAAGAGGATTATCTCATATTCTGAAATGTAGTGGTCCAGACAGTTTGTTCCTAGGGGGAAGATCTATGGTAAAGGGAAATATTGGTTGGTAATAGAAAAACATTTTTTGTACTTAAAACATTATTTTAAAGGTATTGATGTTTGTACACAATGTCTCCTCACTAGACACAGAAGGAAGAATAAAAATCTCCAGGATGTATATTTTGAAGGGTACTCTTTTCTGTTTAAAAATGATTTCTTAGAAGGAATCGAGTATTACATAGATTTTTTTGAAGGGAAGGGGAGGTGGATGGGGGTGGAATTATGTAAGTGATCATAACATAAAATAATTTTTTAAAATAGTGCAAGAGGAGCTCAGAAATAGCAGGGTCCTTACCAATCATACAGTGGTAGTCTTATCAAGAAGTACATATGGTCATTTATTTTCGGTATGAATAGTTCCAGGAAAGGTTGCTTAATACCACCTGATAACTGTGATTGTTAACAAGTTCTTCATACTGACTGACCTGAAATCTGTCTTTTGAATCCAACCCATGGGTTGCTCCTTGGAGCAACAGGAATGCTAATGTCTATTTCCTTGCCCTGTAATTAGCCATTCAAAAGTTTAAAGATAGTTTGTTCTTTGTATCTTTTCTCCAGTCCATATATTCCCAATTCTTGAGTTCATATGGTGTATATTTAGAGTATCTTCTATAAGAGATGCTGAAGTTTTCAGTATCACCCTTAATATCCAAAGCTGGACCCACTATTCTAGGCATGGCTGATTAGCACCACCATTTAAAAATTTTTGTACATTTATTAATCTTCCTTAAGACTGTAATATCTATTTCTATTTTTTCTATTCGTAAAATGAAACAGCCTCATAATAGAAAATTTAAAAAAATGGAGAGAAAACACAAATCACCTCTCAATACCTTGTCCAAAGACAACTTGCTTGGCTTCCTCCCAGATGTGTTTCCATGTTTACATAATTGGGATCATATCTTATATGTACTATTTCATATCTGGCTTCTCCATGGGTATTGTACTGTAGGCATTTCATTATGTCATTCGCCAGCCTTCGGACAATTTTTAACGGCTTCATAATTTTCAGTTTTACAATTCGTAACTACTTTAATTATTTAACAGATCCTGTATTAATCATTTAAGTTATTTTTAATTTATCATGAATAGCCCTGCAATGTATACCTTTATGCATAAATCTTTGCTTTTTTGAACCTCACCTCTTTTAGGTCTTTATTCAAATATTACCTCCATACGGTCTCCTATAACAATTATCCATAAAAGTGCAAACCTTTCTTCTCCAACACTCACTCTTCTCTTTTCTTGCTTTATTTTTTCTCCCTGATCTGTATCATAACCTAATAGTTGAGATATTTTCTAATTTATTGTCCGGATCTTTGTATTAAAATGTAAGCCCCTTGAGCACAGAGATTTTTCTTTACTTTGTATTCACTATTCTATCTCCCAGTACCTAGAACAATGTATGATACATTGTAGATCTTTACTAGATATTTGTTGAATAAATGACTTTCTTAAGATGGGTTTTTATAAGAGACATTATTGGACCTAAGGATTAAATTTTTAAAGGCTCTTGGTATATGTGTGAAGTTGTCTCACAGTATAAGATGGGCAATTTCTGCTCATACACCTATACCAAAGCTGGATATTGTCATTCTTTTAAAATATGCCAGTATAATAGAGGCTAAATGATATCTTACTGTTTTAATGTTTCTTTTATTATACTGGGCATGAATATTGTCTTGGGTGTCTTGGTCACTTTTATCCCCTTCCTATGAACATATGTTAATGACCTGTATAATTTTTCTATTGAGAACTTATATGTTTCTTATTCATTTGTATGGACAATGTATACATTTAATAGACATTAGACCTTTCTTCTGTGGTATATGTGGAAGATATTTCCCACGTTTGTGTTTTAAATGAAATTTTATGCACAAATTAACATTTATGTAATTACATATATCTTTCCATTTCTATTTTTTTCTGATGAATTCACGTGTAAATTTTTCCCCACCCAAATTAGATAAGTGCTTAAATGGATTTCTTTTCATTTTTATTGCTTATATTTGTTTAATTCTTCCAGAATTTACTTTGGCGTGTGGTATGAGGTAATTTCCTAAATTGTTTTCCCTTTCAATTGTTCACAATAACAGATATTGGATAATTAATCCTTTCCCACTATTCTGTGATGCTACATTTAATATGCATAAATTGTTATATATATAGTAGATTCTCTTTGGAATTTATCTAATTTCCATATTTTGTAGCCTGACTCTGTCCTAGTTACAAAGTTTAAATATTTTTGTAGCTTTAAAATAATTTTTATTACCTCAGCTCTTCTACTTACCAGCTGTGTGGAATTTGACCCTCTATATGTCTATTTGTATAGAGTGTAGAATGGTAAAATTTATGTTATGCTTTTAATTTTGTGAAGGGGATCTTTCTATCATGGCTGGTATACAGGGAAATTGCTGGTATACAGGGATATGGCTGTTTATAATTTTAATTTCTATTTCTTCATTTTGCTCAAATTTATTATAAATTTATCATTTCTTGTTTCTTATTTTTTAATTTTGAAGACTTTAAAATATTTAGAAACTCAGAGAAACGTCTAATACAGTGAGCAAATAAGTACATATATACTGCTCAGAATGAACAAGTGTTAGTATTTTGTCATTTCTGCTTCAGATATATTTAATGAAGTAAATAAAACATTACAGATAAACTTTACTTTCCCATGTTTAGCTCAGCTTTATTTCTCTTCACATCCTTCCAGAACACAAAGCCTGGAGCCACTCACACTTGCTTCTTTTTCTTTTAATTAAGTTTTTATTTAATTCCGGGATAGTTAACATACACTATTGTATTGATTTCAGGGGTACAATATAGTGACTCACCAGTTCCATACATCACCCGGTGCTCATCATAAGTGTATTCCTTAATCCCCTTCACCTGTTTCACCTATCCCCCTGCCCACTTCCCCTCCAGTGACCATCAGTTTCTTCTCTATGATTGAGTCTGTTTCTTTTTTTTTTAAGATTTTATTTATTTGACAGAGAGAGAGATCACAAGTAGGTAGAGAGGTAGGCAGAGAGAGAGGGGGAAGCAGGCTCCCCGCTGAGCAGAGAGTCCGATGCGGGGCTCGACCCCAGGACCCTGAGATCATGACCTGAGCCGAAGGCAGAGGCTTTAACCCCCTGAGCCACCCAGGCGCCCCGGTGAATCTGTTTCTTGATTTCTCTCTCTCTTTCTTCCCTTTGCTCATGTGTTATGTTTTTTAAATTACACATACGAATGAAATTATATGGTATTTGTCTTTCTCTGAATGACCTATTTTGCTTAGCATTATACCCTCTAGTTCCATCCATGTTATAAATGGCAAAATTTCATTTTTTATAGCCGAATAATGTTCCACTGTATATATGTACACAACAATTTCTTTATCTATTCATCAGTCCATGGACACTTGCGCTGCTTCCATATCTTTTCTATTGTAAATAATGCTGCTATAAACACAGGGATGCATGTATCCCTTTGAATTCATGTTTTTGTATTCTTTGGGTTTATACCCAGTAGTGCGAATGTTGGATCATAGGGTAGTTCTATGTTTAACTTTTTGAGGAAACTCCGTACTGTTTTCCAGAGTGGCTGCACCAGTTTGCATTCTCTCCAGCAGTGCAAGAGGGTTCCCCTTTCTCCACATCCTCACCAACACCTCTTTCTTCTGTTGTTGATTTTAGCCATTCTGACAGGTGTGAGGTGTTAGCTCATTATAGTTTTGATTTGCATTTCCCTGATGGTAAGTGATAATGATTATCTTTTCATGTGTCTTGTTGGCCATCTGGATATCTTCTTTGGAGAAATGTCTGTTCATGTCTTCTGCCCATTGTTAATTGGATTTTTTTTTTTTTGATGCTGAGTTTTATAAGTTCTTTATATATTTTGGATACCCTTTATCAGATATATCATTTGCAAATATCTTCTCCCATTCTGTAGATTGCGTTTTAGTTTTGTTGATTGTTTCCTTTGCTGTGCAGGAGTTTTGTATTTTGATGTAGTCCCAATAATTTATTTTTGCTTTTGTTTCCCTTGCCTCAGGAGATATATCTAGTAAGAAGTTGCTGTGGTTGATGTCAAAGAGCTTACTGCCTCTGTTCTCCTCTAGGATTTTAATGGCTTCCTGTCTCACATTTAGGTCTTTCATCCGTTTTGAACTTATTTTAGTGCGTGGTGTAAGAAAATGGTCCAGTTTCATTCTTTTGCATGTTGCTGTCCAGTTTTCCCAACACCATTTGTTGAAGAGACTATCTTTTTTCCATTGGATATTCTTTCCTGCTTTGTTGAAGATTAATTGACCATATATTTGTGGATTCATTTCTGGGTTTTCTATTCTGTTCTATTGATCTATGTGGCTATTTTTATGCCAGTACTATATTGTTTTGATCATTATAGCTTTTTAATATAAGTTGAAGTCTACACTTGTGATTCCTCCATCTTTGCTTTTTTTATTATGTTCAATTAGCAACATATAGTCCATCATTAGTTTTTGATGTAGTGTTCAGTGATTCATTAGTTGCATATAACACCCAGTACTCATCATGTCTTTGCTTTTCTTTTTCAACGTTGCTGTGGCTATTCAGAGTCTTTTGTGCTCCCATACAGATTTCAGGATTTATTCTAGTTCTGTGAAAAATGCTGTTGGCATTTTGATAGGGATTGCATTCAATCTGTATATTGCTTTGGGTAATATAGACATTTTAACAATAGTTGTTTTTCCAATCCGTAAGCATCAAATGTCTTTCCATTCTTTTGTGTCATCTTCAGTTTCTTTCATCAGTGTTTTATTCTTTTCAGAGTATATGTCTTTCACCTCTTTGGTTAAGTTTATTCTTAGGTATCTTGTTATTTTGAGTGCAATTATAAATGGGGTTGTTTTCTTAATTTCTCTTTCTGCTGTTTCATTATTGGTGTATAGAAATACAACAGATTTCTCTAGATGGGTTTTATATCCTGCAACTTTACTGAATCATTTACCAGTTCTAGCAGTTTTTTGGTGGAGTCTTTAGGGTTTTCTATATAGAGTATCATGTCACCTGCAAATAGTGAGCGTTCTATTTCTTCTTCACCAATCTGGATTCCTTTTATTTCTTTTTGTTATCTGCTGTGGCTAGGAATTCCAGTACTATGGTGAATAAAAGTGGTGAGAGTGGACATCTTCGTCTTGTTCCTGATCTTCTGGGAAAAGCTTTCAGTTTTCCCCATTAAGGATGATGTTAGCAGTGGGTTTTTCATAGATGGCCTTTATTATGTTGGGGTATGTTCCCTCTAAACCTATTCTGTTGAGGGTTTTTACCATGAATAGATGTTGTACTTTGTCAAATGCTCTTTATGCATCTATTGAAATGATCATGTGGTTCTTATCCTTTCTTGTATTAATGTGATGTATCACATTGATTGTTTCGTGAATATTGAATCACCCTTGCAACCCAGGAATAAATCCCCCCGATCATGGTGAATAATTTTTTAAATGTATTTTTGAATTCAGTTTGCTAGTATTTTGTTGAGGATTTTTGCCTGTATGTTGATCAGGGATATTGACCTGTAGTTCTCTTTTTTAGTGATGTCTTTATCTGGGTTTGGGGTCAGGGTAATGCTGGTTTCATGGAATGAATTTGGAAGTTTTCTTTCCTTTTCTGTATTTTGCAATAATTTAAGAAATACAGGTATTAAATCTTCTTTAAATGTTTGGTAGAGTCTGCCTGAGAAGCCATCTGGTCCTAGACTTTTGTTTGTTGGGAGTTGTTTGATTACTAATTTAATTTTTTTGCTGATTACCAGTCCGTTCAAATTTTCTATTTCCTCCTTTTTAAGTTTTGGTAGTTTATGTTTCTAGGAATTCAATCATTTCTTCTAGGTTGTCCAATTTGTTGGCATATAGCTTTTCATTATATTTTCTTAAGATTGTTTATTTCTGTGGTGGTGTTTATTATTTCTCCTCTGTCATTTGTGATTTTGTTTATTTGAGTCCTTTCTCTTTTTTTCTTGATAAGTCTGCCTAGAGGTTTGTCAATTTTGCTGAGTTTTTCAAAGAACCAGCTCCTTGTTTCATTGATCTGTTCTGTGGTTGGTTTGTTCTTTCTTTCTTTCTTTCTTTCTTTCTTTCTTTCTTTCTTTCTTTCTTCTCTTTTTCTTTCTTTCTTCTTTTAGTTTCTAATCATTTATTTCTGCTCCAATCTTTATCATTTCCTGCAGAGCTGGTTTAGTGGTAATGAAGTGCTTTGGTTTTTGTCTAGGAAACCTTTATGTTTCCTTCTATTCTGAATGATAGCCTTGCTAGATGGAGTATTCTTGGCTGCAGCTTTTTCCTATTTAGCACTTTGAGTATACCATGCCACTCCCTTCTGTCTTGCAAAGTTTATTTTGAAAAATCTGCTACTCTGATGAGTTTTCCGTTATAAGTTAATGACTTCTTTTGTCTTGCTGCTTTTAAACTTCTTTCTTTATCACAATATCTGCAAATTTAGTTACAATATGTCTTGGTGTGAGTCTGCTTTTGTTGATTCTGTTGGGGGTTCTCTGTGCCTCCTGGAATAGGATATCTGTTTCCTTTTCCAGATTAGAGAAGTTTTCAACTATTATTTCTTCAAATAAAATTTCTTCCCCCTTTCCTCTTTTTCTGGGATCCTATAAAATGAATATTATTACATTTGATGGAGACACTGAGTTCCCTAAGTCTATTCTTGTTTTGCATATTTTTTCTCTGTCTTTTGTTCAGCTTGATTACTTTCCACTCCTCTGCTTCTTGCATCCTACTGTTCATTCTATCAAGCATATTTCTCATTTCATGTTTTGTGTCCTTTATGTTATTCCTCATCTCTGTGTTAAGTGCCTCCCTCAGGTCTTCTACTCTTTTCTCAAGTGCAGTGATTATCTTTATGATCATTGCTTTAAATTCTCTATCATACATGTTACTTCAGTCTTCTTTGCTTAGATCTCTGGCTGTGGCCTTGTCCTATTCTTTCCTATGGGATAATTTTCTCTGTCTCCTCATTTTATCTGTGTCTCTGTGTCAAGAAAGTCAGCTGTGTCTTCTGCTCTTGAAAGTAGTGATTTTAAGAAGAGATCCTGGAGTGCCTTGTAGCGCAGTGTCCCCGGTTCACCAGAACCTGGCACTTCAAGAGAGTCAACAGTGTGTATTGTTTACACCCTGCTATTGTGTCTGTCACTCTACTTTTCAATGCAGTTGTCCGGACTCTCTCTGCCTGTTGTGGGCTGTGCTTGCTCTCTGTGGTGTTAGTGGGACCCGAGCAGGCCAGTTCTGAAGGGGTGTGCCCACTAGGGAACTTGGAAGCAGGGCGGCAGCACTAGCAAAATTTGTGCCGGGCCACTAGTCCTATGCTGGGTCACCTGAAGCAGTGTGGCAGCTGGGGGCTGTGTGCCATGTCGGCTGGGTGTGTGAGGCTGGGTGTGGCACGCTACAGTGGCTGAGGGCCTGCGGTGTGGCACGTAGTTCGCCGTGGGTGGTCAGCTGAGCACTGTGTGCAAAGGAGCGTTGGGCGTGTGCTCCATGGCTCTGGGGGTGTATGATGGCAGCTGGGGGCTTGGGGCCGGGAGCAGCACCCTCAGTGGCTGAGAAGGCATGGCTGGACACAGCACAGTGGATGGTCGGGCATGCTGCCTGCGTGGCGTTTACGAAATTTGCCCTGAGCTCAGGGCTGAGTCTAGCAGGCTTGGGGTGGGTGAGTCCTCAGGAGAACTCGTTCATTGGTGTGGCGCACTGCTAGCAGATTACGTGGCAAGTGTCTGTGCAGCCCCATTTCCGGGGAGGTGTCTTTGTGCTTATGCTGGGGGTTGGGGGAAGAAAATGGTGCCTGCCAAGTCCGTTGTTTTTGAAGAAGCCCCCTAACGTGCTCCAAAATCGATATAAACAGATCAGTCTCCTGTTTACCCCAGACATTGTATAAACTGCCATTTCTGTTTTGACGCATCTTTGCAGGCTGCTGTCTCTTTAAGGGCCACAACTCAGCTATCACTTGCCTCCTGGGCTTGCCCAGTGCTGTCAGCTGGATTTTAAAGCTCCAGGCTTCACAAGTCCCACCGCTTATACAAACTAATGAATTCAGACCCTCTGATTTTTAAAGCCCAAGGCTATATGGATTAGTCTTCTGTGTGTGATCTCCCTGGTGTGAGGGCCCATTGCTCTGTCCTTTCCATGCCCAGCTCCCTCCCTCCCGTGGGCAGCCTCCCTCTGCCTTTCTGACTGTCCCAATCTTTCAGATGCAGCTCCTTCTTTATATTTAGTTGTGGAGTTTGATCTGCCAAGCTTGGGATCACTCTCCAGTTTATTGACTTGGATGTGGATGACATCTACTTGTAAATGTGGGACAGGGTGAGCTCGGGGTCCTTCTACTCTGCCATCTTCACAAGCTCCCAGTAGTGTTGTGTTTTTAATTTCCAAATTTCACTTGTTTATTGCTGGTATATAGGGAAGTAATTGACTTTTGTATATTAACTTCGTATCTTGCCTTGTCTGTCTATTTTAGCCATTCTAGTGAGTGTGTAGTGGTAGCTCATTGTAGTTTAATTTACATATCCCTATGACTAATGATATTGAACATTTTTTCATGTGCTTACTGGCCATCTGTACATCTTCTTTAGAGAAATGTCCGTTCAAATTGTTTTCTCATTTTAAAATTGAGATGTTTGTATTTCTGTTATTAAGTTGTAAGGTAAATGCATATTACAATCCTTTAAAAGATAGGTATTTTGAAAAATATCTTCTCCCATTCTGTGATTTGCCTTTTCATTTTCTCTGTGGAGTTTGTATTATGACTTACCTTTTGTATTCTGGGAAGTCTTTGCCTTAACTAAGTTCAAAATGATGTCATTTGTTTTCTTCTAGAATTTTATAGGTTCATTTCTTTGATTTAGAACTTTGATGGATGTTGAGATGACTTTTTTCTCTGGGGCAAGGTAGTTCCAGGCATATATATATTTTTTCATATGGATGCCCAATTTTTCCAGCATTATTTGTTGACAAGACTATCCCTTGCTCATTGAACTACCTTGGCACCTTGTCCAAAATCAATTGACCATATATATGCGAGTCTACTTCTGGACTCTCTTCTGTCTGTGTAATTTATGTGTATAACCTTGCAACATTAGCACATTGTATCAATTACTATAGTTCAGTGATTCTCAACTGGGGCAATCCCCCTCTCTGGGGGGAGGGAACACTTGGCAATGTCTGGAGACATTTTTGATTGTCACTACTAGAGGTGAGTGCTACTGGCAATGTCTGGAGACACTTTTGATTGTCACTACTAGAGGTGAGTGCTACTGGTATCTAGTGGGTGGAAGCTGGGTAGACACCACCAACAAAGTATTATCCAGATCAAAATGTTAATAGCGCTGAGGTTGTGAAACTCTGCTATAGAATTATTATTATTATTTTAAAAAGATTTTTATTTAGTTATTTGTCAGAGAGAGAGAAAGAGAGACAGAGAGAGAGAATGCACAAGTGGGGGAACGACAGGCAGAGGGAGAAGCAGGCTCCCCACTGGATGAGGAGATCAATTCAGGACTTGATCCCAGGACCCTGCAATCGTAACCTGAGATGAAGGCAGACGCTCAAGGCAGACTGAGCCACTTAGGCATCCCTCTGCTATAGAATTACAGTAAATCTTGAAATAAGGTATTATGGATCCTCGAGCTTTGTTCTTCATTAAAAAATATTTTGGCTGTTCTAAGTCCTTTGCATTTCCATATAAATTTTATAACCAACTAATCAGTTTTTCCAGCTGAAAGTTTTAATCGACTGAAATAAATGTGTACATTAATTTGGGGGTAAGTTGCACCCTAACAATCTTGTCTCCTGATATAGAAACATGATATAGTTTTGCATTATTTATTTCTTCTTTAAATTCTCTCAATGTTTTTATAGTTTTCAGTGTGTAGGTTTTGTATATATTTTGTTATATTTATTCTAAGTATTACATTTTTGATGCTATTATAAATAGCATTTAAAAATTCCTTTTGAATGTTTATTGTTATATACAGAAATATAATTAATTTTTATATTGACTTTGTATCCTATGACCTTACAAAAGTCACTAATTCTAGTAGCTTTTTTTTTTTTAGATTGTTTGGCCCTTCCGTGTAGATGATAATGTTGTCTAAAAATACATTTTTATTTCCTCTTTTCTAATTTGTATACTTCTCCTTGTTTCATTTCGATTTTGCTGTATTTGAACTGAATAGGGCCTGTAATACAATGTTGAATAGAAGTGGTTAGAGTAGATCTCCTTGCCTTGCTCCTGATCTTATTGGGGAAAGTATTCTTTCACCACTCAATATGAAATCAGCATTAGGTTTTTTTTTTACATGTCATTTATAAGTTTGAGGGAGTTGCCTTCTATCCAAAGTTTGTTGAGGGATTTTATCATGAATGCGGGTTGGAGTTTTTCAAATGTTTTTCTGTATCTATTGAAATGATCTTTTTAAAAAGTCTGTTGACGTGTTGGATCACAGTGGTTATTTTTCCAGTGTTGAACCACCTTTGCAGTCTCAAAATAAAACTCTACTTGGTTACGGTGTATTGTCCTTGTTACGTATTTCTGGATTCCAGTTGTGAATATTTTGTTAAAATTTTTTGTTAGTATGTTCATTAGGACTTGGGCTTCTTGGAGTTTTTTTGTTTGGAATTTTCTTTATGATCAAGGTTTTAAACTATGAATTTAATTGATTTAATACATAAAGGTCTATTCAGATTATCTATTTCTTCTTGAGAGTTGGCAATTTGTGTCTTTCAAGAAATTTGTTCATCTCATCTACATCATCTCCATAAATTTGTTCATTAATGTTTCCTTCTTATCCTTGTAATGTTTGTAGTATCTGTAGTGACATACTTGTCTTCATAACTGATAATGATAATTTTTTTTAAGATTTTATTTATTTATTTGACACAGAGAGAGAGATCACAAGTAGGCAGAGAGGCAGGCAGAGAGAGAGGGGGAAGCAGGCTCCCCGCCGAGCAGAGAGCCCGATGCGGGCTCGATGCGGGGCTCGATCCCAGGACCCTGAGATCATGACCTGAGCCGAAGGCAGAGGCTTTAACCCCCTGAGCCACCCAGGCGCCCCTGATAATGATAATTTTTATATTCCTTCTTTTTCTCTATATCAGTTTGTGTAGAAGCTTACCAATTTTATTGATCTTTTCAAGATACCAGCTTTTGGTTTCAGTGATTTTTAAAATTGTTTTCTTATTTTCTCTGTCATCGAATTTTTCTATCTTTATTGTTTCCTTTCTTCTGCTTCCTTTGGATTTAATTTTCTCTTCATTTTCAAGTTTCTTTTTTTTTTTTTCTTAATCCCTCTTATCTATTTCACCTACCCTCCCCCCAACCCTGCTCCAATCTACCTCTCCTCTGGCAACCATCAGTTAGTTCTCTGTATTTAAGAGTCTGTTTGTTGCTGTTGTCTGTTTCTTTGTTCATTTGTTTTGTTTTTTAGATTCTACATATAAATAAAATCATATGATATTTGTCTTTCTCAGTCTGACTTACTTCACTTAGCATATTACCCTCTAGATCTATCTATGTTGTCACAAATGGCACAGTCTCATTCTCTTCTATGGTTGAGTAATATTCCATTGTATACATATATATCACATCTTTTTTATTCATTCATCTATTGGTGGACACTTGGGTTGCATCCATATCTTGGCTATTATAAATAATGCTGCAATAAACATGTTATGCATTTATCTTTTCAAATGAGTGTGTTTGTTTTTTGAGGATAAGTCCACAGTAATGAAAGTATTGGATCTTGTAATATTTTCATTTTTAATTTTTTGAGGGCACTCCATATTGTTTTCCACAGTGGCTATGTCAATTTACATTCCCACCAACAGTGCACAAGGGTTCCTCTCTCTCTGCTTATTCTCCAGCACTTGTTATTTCTTGTCTTTTTTATTTTAGCCATTCCGAGAAGCTTAAGGAGATATCTCACTGTGGTTTTGATTTGCATTTCCCTGATGATGAGGGATGTTGAGCACCTTTTCATGTGTCTCTTGGCCATCTAGAGGTCTTCTTTGGAAAAATATCTATTCAGGTTCTCTGCCATTTTTAAAATCAGGTTTTGTTTTGTTTGTTTTTTGGGTTTTTTTTTTTTTTTTTTTGGTGTTGAGTTGCATAAGTTCTTTATATATTTTGGCTATTAACTCCTTACCAGATATATTATTTGCAGATATCTTCTCCCATTCAGTAGGTTGTCTTTTTGTTTCGCTGATGGTTTTCTTCACTGTGAAAAAGCTTTTTATTTTGGTGTACTCTCAATAGTTTATTTTTGCTTTTGTTTCCCTTGCCTGAGGAGACAAATCTAGAAAAATGTTGCTAAGGCTGATGTCAGAGAAATTACTGCCTATGTATTTTTCTATGAATTTTATGGTTTCAGGTTTCGCATTTAGGTCTTTAGTTTGAGTTTATTTTTGTGTATGGTATAATAAAGTGGTCCTGTTTTATTCTTTTGCATGTAGCTGTCCAGTTTTGCCAGCACCATTTACTAAAGAGACTGTCTTCTTCCTATTGTATATTCTTGCCTCCTTTGTCAAAGTTTAATTGATCATGTAAGCGTGGGTTCATTTCTACATTTTCAGGTTTATTAGATCTTGATTAGTTCTTAGATATTTTTAAATCTTAGATTTCTTAGGTAGAATCTTAGGTCACTGACTTGAGTTTTTTTCTTGTCTAATAGAAACATTTAATGCTGTAAATACTTTGATATGTACTTGTTTAGCTGCATTTGATAAATTTTGATAAATGCCTTTTATTTTCATGTCCATTTCAATTAGGATCCTTTTTCTATTACATTTTTAATTGATGTCTGTAAGTTGGTCTTCTATATAGCAATTTTGAAGATTCTTATTCATGCTTATGTTATTTGTTTTTTTAAATTTTTGTGGCTTTTCATATCTCCTGCATATATTAACAATGTTTTCTTCCTTTTGAAATTCTTATATTGATGTATTATTCTTTTCTAATTATTTAGGCTAGGAAATAGAAAATAATATTGCTTAGTGATAGGGATTCAGCAGTTCTAGTTTTGTTCCTGATTTGAGTGAGATTGTTTCAAAAATGTCTTCATTAAGTACAGCATTTGGTGTAGATTTTGGTAGATACTGTTCGTCAAATAAAGGAAGTTTCCTTGTATCTCTAGTATGCTAAGATTTTTATCATGAATAAGAGGAGACTTTCATTGTATGCTTTTTTCTTCATTTATGGAACTTTTTTTAAAAAAATATTTTATTTATTTATTTGACAGAGAGAGACACAGCAAGCGAGGGAACACAAGCAGGGGGAGTGGGAGAGGGAGAAGCTTCCCACTGAGCAGGCAGCCCAATGCAGGGCTCCATCCCAGGACCCTGGGATCATGACCTGAGCCGAAGGCAGATGCTTAATGACTGAGCCACCCAGGTGCCCCCATTTATGGAGCTTTTCATGTACTTCTTTTAATATAATGTTAATATACATATTTTTAAATTACTGTAGGTAATTCAACCCCTTCTGGACCCTTCTCTTTTTTTCAGAATTGTGAATTACATTGATAGATTATTTAATATTGATGTTGTGCCCAGATTTTTAGATCCCCAAAGACCACCAGGGAGCCGAGTCCGATGCAAGAGCAAAGAGCCTTTATTCAAGCTAGCTTGGGCTCCGCTTCTCCACCCCCTACTGGCGCAGCGGCCTGAAGGAGAAGAGCCCCGGGTTTCGGGTTTCCGAAGGCGCAGCAGTTTTGTAGGGGTTTTTTTGGCCAATGAGATTGTAACACACACATAGAAAGTTGTAAGGTGATATCTGGCCATACACAGAGGGCCAATTGAGTTTCTTTTTACCCTATATGGTGCGCGGGGTCGGCGGGTTCCGCATTCCTATGACCTGACTTAACTAACTCAAAGGCGGGTGTAGCACAAAATGGAGTTAGTTTGGCTCTGCTCTTTCAATTGAACTGCCCTTTCATTTCTTGGATAAATCTACTTGATTATGTACTATATGTTGTTGTATTTATTTGTTTTCCCTTTAAAAATTTATCTGTGTTCATAAGTTGATTTTATTATTATTTCTCTTCGATTTTGAAATCAACATTATACTAAGCTCACAAAATGGGTTATATGGCTCTTCATCTTTTTTCAGTTTCTAGAACAGTTTGCAGAAGGCAAGATTAACTTTCATGATAGTTTAATGACACTGACTTGATTCTTGTGTGATCCCATTCCCTCTTTACTACAGGGTATATGGAGGGGAATTTAATGTTAACCTCATGGTTCAATTTTCTATTTCTTCCAGTTTATTATTTCTTCTATTATTTTCATAGGAATTTATCCATTTATTTTCTTTTTGAATTGTAATGGCCTAAAGCTATTCATAATATTCTGTTATGATTTTTAAAATTTGTTTTGACCTTTATCAAAATTGTATGGGGATTGAGTTTAAAGTCAAATATTTCTCCAAGGTTTGTTAAAAAGAACAACATTAGGGCACAAAAATAGACATGTAGGTCAATAGAACAGATTAGAGAGCCCAGAAATGAACCCACAATAATCTATGACAAAGGAAGCAGGAATATGCAATAGGGAAAAGACAGTCTTCTCAATCAGTGGTGCTGGCAAGACTGGACAGCTACATGCAAAAGAATAAAATGGGACCACTTTCTAACATCATATACAAAAAATAAGCTCAAGCGGATTAAAGACCTAAAAGTGAGACCTGAAATCACGAAAATGCCAGAAGACAACACAGGCAGTAATTTCTCTGACATCAGCCTTAGCAACATTTTTCTGGATTTGTCTCCTTAGGCAAGGGAAACAAAAGCAAAAATAAGCTATTGAGAGTACACCAAAATAAAAAGCTTTTTCACAGGGAAGAAAACCATCAGTGAAACAAAAAGACAACCCACAGAATGGGAGAAGATATTTGCAAATGATATATCTGATAAGGGGTTAATATCCAAAGTATGCAAAGATCTTATGCAACTCAACACCAAAAAAACAAACAATCTGATTTTAAAAATGGGCAGGGGATGTGAATAGACATTTTTCCAAAGAAGACATACAGATAGCCAAGAGACACATGAAAAGGTGCTCAACATCCCTCATCATCAGGGAAATGCAAATCAAAACCACAATGAGATATCTCCTTATATCTCTCAGAATGGTTAAAATCAAAGACAAGAAATAACAAGTGTTGGTGAGGATGTGGAACAAAAAGAATACATGTGCACTGTTGGTGAGAATGTAAATTGGTACAGCCACTGTGGAAAACAGTATAGAGCTTCCTCAAAAAATTAAAAGTAGAAATACCATATGATCCAATACTTTTCCAACTGGATATTTACCCAAAGAAAATGAAACACTAATTTGAAAAAATAAATACACCCCTATGTTTAATGTAATATTATTTATAATAACAAAGATATGGATACAACCCATGTGTCCATCAATAGATGACTTGATAAGGAAATGTGTGTATGTATACACACACAGACACAGACACACAATGAAATATCATGAAGCCATAAAAAAGGATGGGATTGTGCCATGTGAGACAACATGGACAGAGCTAGAGTGTATTTTGCTAAGTGAAGTAAGTCAGACTGAGAAAGACAAATGCCATGTGGGTCCACTCATAAATGGAACTTAGAAAAAAACAAACAAAAAGCAGAATCAAAAGTATAAATACACAGAAGAAACTGATGGTTGCCAGAGGGTAAGGGGGTTAGGGGGTTGTGTAAAATGAGAGAAGGGGAGAGAGATACAGGTTTCTAGTTATGGAATGAAGAAATCACAGGAATGAAAGGCACAGCATAAGGAATATAGTCAATGATAATGTAATAACGATACTATGTGGCAGATGGTAGCTACACTTTGGTGAACATAGCATAATGTATAAATTGGTCAAATCACTAAGTTGTACACCTGAAACTAATGTATCATTTTGTGTCAACTATACTCAAAAACCCCCACAGAAAACAATAAGGCAACACGCCCAGCCAGTCCCAACACTTTTGTCAAAAAAGAAAAGAAAAATGGGGCACCTGGGTGGCTCAGTGGGTTGGGCCTCTGCCTTCGGCTCGGGTCGTGGTCTCGGGGTCCTGGGATCGAGCCCCACGTCGGGCTCTTTGCTCGGCGGGGAGCCTGCTTACCCCTCTCCCTCTGCCTGCCTCTCTGCCTGCTTGTGATCTCTTTCTCTCTGTCATATAGGTGGACAGAATCTTAAAAAAAAAAAAAAAGAAAAGAAAAATAAAGAACAGTAGTTTCCTGCCCTCTTCCCAGAAACAACCAAATTCGACCCTTTCAGATAATTTTTAGGTATTTATAACCTATCCCTAAATGACATGTTTATATTGATCCTTCTTAATTTTAAATGTTTAGGCACTATTTATTAATTTCCCACTCTGGAAGGTAAAGATTTTGGTACTTTTAAAACTCCCTACTTGGACAATCTTTATACTCTGCTTAATTGCAGCATGATATTGATTTAATTTTGTGTTGTGACTATGTTAATGCCATTCATAGCTGAAGCAGATAATATATTGTATTCATTTTCTGTTGTCACTGTAACAAATTACCACAAATCTAGTGGCTTTAGAACAACACAAATTTATCTTCTTATAGTTCTGGAGGTTTTCCAGGCCTAAAATCAAGGTGTTGGCAAAGCTGTGTTCCTTTCTTGAGACTCTGGAGGAATATTCATTTCCTTGCCTTTTCCAGCATCTAGAGGCTACCCACCTTCGTGGGTCTTCTTTCTTGGTTGGTTGTTCCTTTTGAAGAGCGGAACATTAAAAGCTGATTGGAAATGCTGAGTGAATAGATAGGTATATTATATGCTGAGGTTGTTTTGTTGACAGCTGTGATGTCAATGTTTGTAGGTCCTTGTTTTTGGATTAAAAGTTTCAACAGAAATTAATATTCTAAGTATCTCCCTTGAAGGATACAGATTTAATCCCTTATATTCTGAGTGATAAATAGGGTTGAAGAAGTCTTGTAAAATTTTTTTTGTTATGCCTCCCTTTCTCTTTGTTGGTTTTAATTAAATTCTTTTACTGCCACTTTAGTGAGGTTTCAGTACAAAGCAGAAACAAATGCTTATATGTTCAATTGACTATCTTTAACTGGGAAGGACTCTGAAGTTTTAAAAAATCTTGTAGTTTATAATTTCTTATATATTTCTCATAATTATTTTCTCTTGAAAGTCTGTAGGTGGTAAACTCTGTTTAGTATGTGTACAAGTATCTTTTGCCACCACTATTATGATAGTTTAAATTAGTATAAAATTTCACACACACACACACACACACACACACACACACACACACCATTATTGCTTTCCTATACTCATTATTTTCTACCTCTGGAATCACTATTAGGCTTCGTTGGAGTTTTTAAGTCTGTTCTCCAGCTCTCTTAACCTATTTTTCATTTTATCAATTTCTTTGTCTTTCTCTCTCAGTGTTTCATTATGAGTCCAGTTTTTAGAAACATCTTAAAATTGACTCTTATTTCTTTAGCCATATCCAGTTCAGGGTTTATGCTATTTTTTGAGCTTTTATTTCAGAGTCCATAGTCTTGATTTATAGGATTTTTTAAATATATACATTTTCTGATTTGCATGTCTTTTTTTATTTTATAATCCCTTGTTCTTGCTTTTCATAAGCTTATTCCTATAGTGTTTTGGGAATATCAAACATTTGTTTTAAGGTCTTTTTCAAGTTACCGTATTTCCCGAGGACTTTAACCTCACATTTCTTGAATTTATTATTTTTTCAAGATTTTTTTCTGTAGGCTTGGAATTTTAACTTGCTGCAAACTTACCATAAATGAGAAAATTCAGTTATTCTATCTGCTATACTCATCCCTTTTAGGTCTGGCTGGTTTGTTTTATTTGATCAGCTCCCCAGTTTAGAACAAGTTCTTATATTGTCAGTTTGGGACTTCTGTTCCTTGAGGATACAAAAGGTCCAGTTTTTGAGCCAGTAAATGGTATGATGCAAGTCTCAGTTGCATAGCTCTCTCTAATACTTCCTATCACTCTGCTAGCATCTGAGCTACCAGATTCCAATCTCAGCTATGCGTACATATCATAGAATTTTTTAAGTCATAATGCACAGGCAGGAAATCCTTGTTTCCGTTTTTGATTTTCTTCAGTAATCTAACTTTGCTACCGTGCCACAATTTCCACATAATTTGAACTCCTGACTGCCTCTGCGTATTTCCTAATAGGTGAGTGACTTTAGGTGTCTCTATTGCTAGGTTTATTTTTTGTTTGTTTGTTCGTTTCTGCTCCATGGATATATTTCTCTTTTTTTCTATTTTTTTTAAGCAATTGTGGTTGTGTTTTTATTTTTAAAGTATGTTTTATGATTTAGTTATCATTACTATGAAGTATTTTATGTTTGGAGCTGAGAAGGTTTTTCTTATATGAACCTACAGTGCTAGCTTGACATAATGATACCTTGGGATTTCGAGATGGATAGTAATTTGCCTTTCAAATAATGACTACTTACCATTTGAGGCCTTAGTTATAAAGAGTTCTCCTTGATTAGTTTTCCATGCTTAATCTGTAATCATGAATTCTAACATTTATATATCTAAGTATCGTTCCAGATTGTGAAGACATGGAGACATGTGTCTACACAGGCTGGGTCAAACAGCAGCTGTTACTGACAATAAAGGCAAGAACATTCAACTTGCCTACAACTAGGGCTACAGACCGATAGCAGAGGAATTTTTGTAGGTCAGGTGGGCAGCAATGGCTACCTAAGCAGGAGGGTCTTGGGACACGAGGAAGACACAATAGTAGTATATAAAAAAAAGTTATGGTCACTAGGTTGATGTTGAAACTTGAAACAGAAATCGAGGAAATGGATGAGGTAGCAACTAACATTTGGATAGAAGACAATGGTTTTCATTGGTCCCAGAAGGATAAATTGCCCAATGGAGGTTTTTCTTAGGTCATCTGTAAGGTGGGAAGACATGGTGGTAATGCATTAGAGATAGTGAGAGGAGGCTAATAGGACATTGACAGTGAGCAGCCAGGTAGTAGGAGTTCAGGCAGGAGAGGTAGGATTTTGCTAATTATTAAAGGACCTTATAGGCCAAATTCAAGAGTTTATAGTTGTTTTCCCCAACTGCAGTAGGGAGGCTTTGAATAGTTTTAAGCAAAGAGTAAAATAATTTGATCTGAAAAAAAAAAATTTGGTCTGCATTTTAATAGGTCCCTCAGGTTGCTGTTGAAGAATGAATTAATGCAGTTTAAAAGTAGTTGCAGTGAATGTAAGGAGGCCGCTACCACTTTAATTGGGTGGTATATGGAGAGAGGGAGAGGGAAGGAGGGAGAGTAGGAGGGAGAAGGAAGATGGTTTTGAGAGATATATTGGAAGTAGATTGATAGGAATAGTAAATTGAATATTTAGCAAACACTAAGAAGTCTGACGTGGCTGAGCTTGTTCTTCTGATTGTGTTTCTTTGGTTAAATTTATTTCCTATTAGTTTTTCTGACCTGTCTCATTCACCCATATATACTGTTATTCTTCTTCCCTCTGTTTTAATTCCATTCTTTCTTCTCCTTTAACCTTTAAGCTTCTGCTTTCTCTCACTGACACAAGGGCTTGGCTATATTTTTGTGCCTGAATCCCTTAATCAACCTTTCATATTCTTTATTCTACTTCCTTGGTGACTCATTAAGAGCATTCTATATTTTCAGTGGTCTGTATTGCTTTCCCCCATTCCTTGCTTTCTTTCAGTCCATCCTTCTCAGTTTGATTAGTTTGGGAAAGAAATGCTCTTGCTCTTGGGGAGTGGGTGTATGCTTGCCAAATGTTTGCAAAAAGTATCTCATTGTTACAAGTGGCATTCCAGCAGCATTAACAACCAGTCAGAAATAAGTAGGTAGTCTTAGAACTCATTATCATCTTTACTCCAGGAGCAATTTCCTCCTGCTTTCTGAGGGCCTGTTTAGCAATCTATAAATGACACCGTCTCCAGAAGCATTTGGGGACCCAGGGTAGTATCCGTGTTACAACAGTGATCTCAGTTATATGCTCCATGTGGTCTGGAAGCTGAAATTGGTATATATGAACATAACCTTTCTCTATTTTTGTGTCTGGTCTGTAGATTTCCCATTTTTAAATAAAGGTAGGTTGCCTGAACAATGTACATTGCACATTCCTGTTTATAGCTTCTGCGGCCTGGAGACAAACTACAAATGTGCCATTGCTCTTCAGGATACAGCTTCATCTGTCTGCCTGCAGCCCCAGGGACTACTACCGAGAGTAGCTCTTTGGATGAGAGGCAGGATACAGCAGCATAGCATAGCGCCAGGGCTCTGAATCACTGCAGGGTGAATGTTTTGGAATCTTGATGCTGAGTTGGAAGGGACTATGAGTCAATGCACTCTTAGAATAGAGCTAGCTGTAAATCAGGCCAGCAGCCTGAGGTGATTGTGTAAATTACACGTGGTGTCTTTCCTTCTTTGGTGATTTAGTTCTTGAATTACTGTCTGTAATTGGTGGGTCTGTGAGTCTCTGTCTATAAATGGTTTTGATGCTTTGCCAAGTACCTCCCAGAGGCAAGTAAAAAAATAATTCGTGCTATAACCTGTATTCTCATATAAAGATGTTTAGGGTCATGTAAGCAATACAAAGCAATACATATGGATGGGTGACAGTTTTCCAGATGTTTTGGTGTTCTGTAGCCCCAAGCAGAATTTACCTGTGAATATTGTGGCTCAAATTGACAAGGTCAAAGTTCACTTATTAGAATTTCTGTATCATCAGTCACTGCAGAACTTCTCAGGTGTTTTCAAGTTCTACTTTATGAACCTCTTTCTTGAGTGTTTGTTTTTTCTTGGTGAGAGATAAAAGAGCTTTTTATTTTCATTTCAACATCTATTTATTATGTTAAATATATCAGTTCACTGTGCTAAGTGTTGAGGATGTGATAGTGAATCAGATAGACCCAGTCCCTGCTCTGTTGGAGCTCACAATCTAAAAGAGAAGGAATACTTTGAATAAGTAATTTGAAGGTAAGCTGTGTGCTGTGGAGTAAAGAGTGTTATAAAGCAATTAAAATACAGCCCTAGCTTAGGTGGGGATATGAGAGGCAAAGTGTCATTAATGAAGTGATGCTCAAGCTTAGAGCATAAAGATCTACAGCTGTTAGTCACTTCAGTAGTAATGGGGATGGGAGATGGGAGATGGAGAAGAAGATATTTCAGGGAGAAGAAATAAGTTGTGTGAGGTCTTGATTGTTAGAAAATTCACGTTCCATTTTAGGAGGCAAGAGAAGGCTAGTATGACTGGAGTGTAGACAGAGTGATGAGAACATAGAGACAGTATTATTCAGGTCATATCGTGGTGTCTTGTGGGACATATTAAGTTTAGACCTTATTCTGATGTCATATATGAGTCATTAAAGGGCTTTAAGCATAAAACAACAGGATCAAAATTACATTTTTCAAAACTAATTTTGGCAGCAAATTAGAATGGGTTGGCTTTCAAGAAAGTCAAAAGTCAATATGGAGGAAGAATTAGATGATGGAGAGATATGGCGGGAGAGAAGAGCTCATGATAGTAACTTTCTCCACATTCTCACCAACACCTGTTGTTTCTTGTTTTGTAGATTTTAGCCATTTTGACAGGTGCGAGGTGATGTTTCATTGTAGTGTTGATTTGCATTTCCCTAATAGTCAGTGATACTGAGGCTTGGGCTGGCTGCTGGTGTGGATCCTGAGCTCTGGCAGAGATCGTGGGGTAGTAAACAGGGAAGGACTCAGGTACTTGTCATCTGTGAACGCTATTACATGTAGGACAATAACTAGTGAAATCTGCAGGGAGTTTATGATAGCTATGCTGGCCACTGCTTTCTTCAGTGGGGAAAGTTACTGGGGCCCTCTGCACAGCAGCTTGTGGCTGATACGGGTAGCCCCTGCTTTTCCTCCTTGTTCCTAGTCATCTCTATATGTCTCAGCTTTGCCAGTCTGGGTGGGGTGAAATCAAAGCAGGTCCTTTGTGTGGCACTTTGAAAGACTGGGGAAGATGGTCACTCACCCCCATCTCCCTTTCCCAGAGTGTGTTTTCTAGCTATACCAGCACTGTGCCAGTCAAAAGAAACTGTTCATCTTTCCCTTTGTGTGCAGTTATAATCAGGTTTTTTGTTCTACTGTGTTGCCGGTTTCTTAAGTAGACTCTTGAGCTCTCCCGGAGCGATTTTTGTTCATGAATAGCTATCTATGATCTTTTGGGGGAGATGGAGCCTATGGCTTCCTACTTTGCCATCTTGGTGATGTCCTTAAAAGGGTTTTAAGTTACAGGTTCAATTTCTTTAAAATTGTGGTACTGTTCTGATTTCCTGTTTTGACTTGAGTCAGTTTTGGTAAGTTGCACGTTGCTAGGAATTTGTACATTTTAAATATATTGTCAACTCAAAGGCATAAAGTATTTCATAGTATCTTATAAATTTAAAAAATGTTTTATTTTATTTGTTATTTTTTTTCAGTAAACCCTACACTCAAAGTGGGGTTCAAACTCATGACTCTGAGATCAAGAGTCACATGCTCCACCAACTGAGCCAGCCAGGTGCCCCTATCTTATGATATTTTTAATATCTACATGTAGGACCGGTACTTATATCTCCTTTATGTTCCACATTTTATTTGTGCTTTTTCTCTTTTTTGTTCATTGGTCCTTCTAAAGTTTTATCAATTTTGTTATTCTCAAACAACTTTTGTTTTTGTTGATCTTCTTGATTATGTATTTGTTTTCTGTTTCATTTATTTCTAGTCTTAATTAATTCCTTCCACTTCCTTTGTGTTTAATTTGCTTTTCTTGTTTTAGCTTAATGAGATGATGCTTAGCTTATCGATTTTCAACATTTCTCCTTTGTTAATATATGCTCTTAAGGTCACAAATGTCCCTCTGTGCATGACTGTAGCTGTAGCCCGTAAGTTTTCATATGTACTATTTTCAATATTACTCAGTTTAAAATATTGTCTAATTTTCAATGTGATTTTTTTTCCTAGACCTAGGGTTATTTAGAAGTGTATTTCTTAATTTGGAAATGATGTAGATTTTCTAATTGTCATTTGATTATTTCTTGCCTAATTGCACTCTGATCAGAGTGTACTCTGTAGAATTTCAATTTAAAATTTGTTGAGAGTTGCCTATAACAGAGGTCAGCAAATTGTGGCCCATAGGCCAAATCTGGCTTATGGACTGCTTTTGTATGGCCTGCAATCTAAACATTTTTTTTTTTTTTACATTTTTAAAAGGTGATTAAAAAAAGAAAAATATATGACAACAATATCATGAGGCTCACAAAGCCTAAAGTATTTACTGTCTGGCCCTTTATAGAAAGAGCTTGCTGACCTTTGTCCTAAAATATGTTCAGTGTATGTAAATGTTCCATGTGTTTATGAAAAGAATGTGTATTCTTCAGTTGTTGAGTATAGAGTTCCATATATGTCATTTAGTTCCAATTTGTTAATATTATTCAGTTGCTGTATATCCTTACTGATGTTATTTTCTCCTTGTTTCACCAGTTACTGAGAAAGATGGATTAAAATCTTCCACTGTGATATTGTATTTCTTATTGTGGTTTTGTCTAGTTTTTCTTCATCTCATATCTTACTCATATCTTTTGAGGCAATATTAGGTACATACAAATTTAGAATTGTTATATCTTTCTGATAAATGGGATATTTTATCATTCTGAAGCATCTCTTTTTATTGCTAATAATGATTTTTGTCTTAATGTCTACTTCATCTGATATTGATTTAGCCAAGCCAGCTTTCTTTTTTTAAAATCGAAGTATAATTAACATACAATGTTATATTAGTTTCAGGTGTACAACATATTGATTTAACAATTATATACATTACTTAGTGCTCATGATGATAAGTGTAGTCACTGTCTGTTACCATATAACATTATTACAATATTATTGACTATATTCCCTATGCTGTACCTTTCAACCCTGCAACTTATTTATTCCATAATTGGAAATTTGTACCTCTTAATCCACATTTATCTATTTCACCCATCCCCACACCTACCTCTCCCTTGGCAATCACCAGCTGTTTCTCTGTATTTAAGAATCTGGTTTTTTGTTTGTTTGCTTGTGAATGTAAATTGGTGCATATTGTGGAAAATAGGATGGAGGTTCCCCAAAATATTAATAGAATTACCATATGATCTAGTAATTATACTAGTGGGTATTTACCCAAGGAAAATAAAAACACTAATTAAAAAAATAAAGGTATCTTGAAAAGATACACATACCCCTATGTTTATTGTGGCATTATTTACAATAGCCAAGATATGGAAGCAACTCAAATGTCCAATGATAGATAAGTAGTTAAAGAAGATGTGGTATATATACACAGTGGAATATTACTCAGCCATAAAAAGAATGAGATCTTGCCATTTGTGAAAATACAGATGGACCCCCTTTTTTTTTTTTTTGGATGTAAAAGGTATTGTATATACTAAGTGAAACAAGTCAGACAGAGAAAAACAAATAACATATTATTTTACTTCCATGTAGAATCAAATTAGCCTTTTTAAAATTAATGTTTGGTGTATCTCTTTCCAACCTTTTATTTTCAACCTTTCTGCATCCTTATATTTTAGATGCTTTGTCTTGTAACATAGTTTTTGTGCATTCAGTCTAATAATATTTGCCTTTAATCAGAGCATTCAGTTTCTATATAATATAATTATTGGTGTATTTGATTATAAATACTAATTAATATAGAATGCTTTCCATTTGTTCTGAGTGCTTTTTTTTTAAAGAGTTTACTAGGCAAAGGGCTATTGAGTTTATGGGGATATGATATCTATGCAAAATAAGCAATATGGTGCATTGTAGGATCTGGAAGGAGGACCATGTGGCTTGAGGTTATAGTAGACCTGAGCCTGATGTAAATATAGGGCAGAAAAAGTAGTTTGGACTTGGTAATGCAGTTAATTTTTCCCCAGGTTAATAATTATTAATTTCCGTAAGACTACAGACATACCTCATTTTATTGAGCTTCGTTTGACTGTGCTTTGCAGATATTTTTA
Organism: Potos flavus; assembly: GCA_028534135.1. Classification (NCBI taxonomy): domain Eukaryota; kingdom Metazoa; phylum Chordata; class Mammalia; order Carnivora; family Procyonidae; genus Potos; species Potos flavus. Next base: position 38,650 of record JAPYYM010000030.1, read on the forward strand.
CCTAATTGAAGATTTGCAGCAACCCTGCATTCAGCAAGTCTACTGGCACCATTTTTCCAAAGACATTTGCTCACTTCATGTCTCTCCGTCATATTTTGGTAATTCTCACATCATTTCAAACTTTTTCATTATTATTATCTTTGTTATGGTGATCTGTGATCATTGATTATGACTCACTGAAAGCTCAGACATTGGTTAGCATTTTATTTTATTTTATTTTATTTTATTTTTTTTGGGTGGTTAGCATTTTAAAGCAATAAAGTATTTTTTTAAAATTAAAGTATGTACATTGTTCTTTTAGACATAATGCTATTGTGCACTTAGTAGACTACAGTTAGTGTAAACATAACTTTTTTTTTTAAGATTTTATTTATTTATTTGACAGAGAGAGAGAGATCACAAGTAGGCAGAGAGGCAGGCAGAGGGAGCCCGATATGGGGCTTGATCCCAGGACCCTGAGATCATGACCCGAGCCGAAGGCAGAGGCTTTAACCCACTGAGCCACCCAGGCACCCCTAAACGTAACTTTCATATGCAGTATGTCGGATAGGTTAGGAGGAAAGTAGATTCCAGGAAACCAGTTAGCACTGTGTCAGATACATGGTAGATGCCTAGTAAATATTTCTCGTGTGAACAAAGTTTTAGCAGTGGTTAAGAATGAGTCCATGACAGCTTGCTCTAGGGTTGTAGTGGAACACGTGAAGAGACATGATGTTCTGAAAAGAGCTTAGAGGTAAAATTGGTAGAACTTTAAATAAAATAGTATGGAGATATTGGAGAGGGAAATGTGAAAGATGATTTCTAGGTTTCTGACTCTGTAGTTGGATGGATGATGGTACCATTCGCTGAAATGGGGAATAATGGAAGAGTATTTGGTTTTGAAAGAATGCTGGGACTCGGAAAATGAATAGCTCAAAAATAAAATAAATAATGATATACAACAGAAATTTTGTTCCTATCGCAATCCTCATAAATCTTGTTTTCTTCCCCCAGTGCTACAACAGCTACCTTTTTAATTAATGTATTAGTTATATTTCCATAGACTTTAAATGCAAATATCTGGTTATTTTAGTGTGTGTATCTCTAATTGCTATTGAGGTTATATATATTTTATATATTTTTATTTAATATTCATTTGTAATATTCTCTTTTGAATTGTTTTTTTTATACCCTTTGTTCAATTTTGTATTTTGTTTCATCTTTTAGTTATTGATTCATATTAACCCCTTATATGACAGGAACATTAATATTTTGTTTTTAAATCCCAGTCTCTTGCTTATCTCTAACTTTATCTATGAGGGCTTTTTGTTGCAGAGAAGTTTAAAATTAATGTGTACTTAAATCTCTTGGTCTTTCCTTTCATGGCTTATGAGTTTTAAGTTTTACTTCGGGAGATCTTCCTACTTCAAGACTACATTTAGTATTTGTCGTTTATACGTAATAGCACTATATTCCATTGTTCATGTGGGTCTCGCATTTTTTTTTAAATGAGTAACCATTTGTCCAGTGCAATTTATTAAATAGTCCATAATTTCCTTATTGATCATAAATTACTCCTTAATGCTACACTAAATTCCTATGTACATATGGATCTGTTTCTGGGACCTTATGTTCACCATAGAGTTATGGGTACACTTCTGGGTGTTCTGTTCTGTTCTATTAACGTATGTGTCTCTTTTGGGCCAGTACCATACTGTCTTGACCTCTACAGCTTTGTAATATAACTTGAAATCTGGAATCATGATGCTTCCAGCTTTGCTTTTCTTTTTCAGGATTGCTTTGGCTATTCAGGATCTTTTGTGGTTCCATACAAATTTTAGGATGGGTTTTTCTAGCTCTGTGAAAAATGCTGTTAGTATTTTGGTAGGTATCGCATTAAACGTGTAGATTGCTTTTAGTAGTATAGACATTTTAACAAATTTTGTTTTTCCAGTCCATGAGCATGGATGTTTTTCCATTTCTTTGTGTCCTTTTCAATGTCTTTTATAAGTGTTCTATAGTTTTCAGAGTAAAGATCTTTTACCTCTTTGGTTAGGTTTATTCCTAGGCATCTTATGGTTTTTGGTGCAATTATAAATGGGATTACTCCTTGATTTCTCTTTCTGCTCCTTCATTATTGGTATATAGAAATGCAAGAGATTTCTGTACATCGATTTTATATCCTGCAACTTTGCTGAATTCATGTATTCTAGCAATTTTTTGGTGGAGTCTTTCGGGTTTTGTACATAGAGTATGATATTGTCTGCAAATAGTGAAAATTTGACTTCTTCCTTGCCTATTTGGATGCCTTTTATTTCTTTTTGTTGTCTGATTGCTGAGGCTAAGATTTCCAGTACTATGTTAAATACAATGGTTATCCAAGACAAATGACAAGACATCCCTGTCTTGTTCCTGACCATAGGGGAAAAGCTCTCAGTTTTTCCCCATTGAGGATGATATTAACTGTGTCTTTCATATATGTCCTTTATGATGTTGAGGCATGATTCTTCTATCCCTGCTTTGTTGAGGGCTGAATGGATGCTCTACTTTGTCAAATGCTTTTCCTGCATGTATTGAGAGGATCATATGGTTCTTATTCTTTCATTAATGTGGTGTATGAGGTTGATTGCGAATATTGAACCATGCTTGTGGCCCAGGAATAAATCCCACTTGATCATGGTGAATATTTCTTTTAATGTACTGTTGGGTTTGATTTGCTGGTATCTTGTTGGGAATTTTTGCATTCGTGTTCATCAGGGATTTTGGCCTATAATTTGCCTTTTTAGTGGGGTCTTTGTCTGGTTTTGGAATGACGGTAATGCTGGCCTCATCGAAGGCGTTTGGAAGTTTTTTCTATTTCTATTTTTTGGAACAGTTTGAGAAGGGTAGATATTAATTCTTCTTTAAATGTCTAGTAGAATTCCCCTGGGAAGCCATCTGGCCCTGGACTCTTGTTTTTTGGGGAGATTTTTGATTACTGAATCAGTTTCTTTGCTGGTTATAGGTCTGTTCACATTTTCTATATCTTCCTGTTTCAGTTTTTATTTTTTTATTTTTTTATTTTATTTTTTTTCCTGTTTCAGTTTTGGTAGCTTGTATGTTTCTAGGAATTTGTCCATTTCTTGCAGATTGCCCAGTGTGTTGGCATATAATTTTTTCATAATATTCTCTTATAATTGTTTATATTTCTGTGGTGTGATCTTTCCTCTTTCATTTGCGATTTTTTTTATTTGGGTCCTTTCTCTTTTCTTTTTGAAAATCCTGGCTAGGGGTTTATCAGTTTTATTAATTATTTCTAAGAACCAGTTCTTAGTTTTGTTGATCCATTCTACTGTATTTTTGTTTGTTTGTATCTATATTGTTTATTTCTGATCTAATCTTTATTATTTCCCTTCTTCTTCCAGCTTTAGGCTTTACTTGCTATTCCTTTCCCAGTTCCTTTACATGTAAGGTTAGGTTATGTATTTAAGACTTTTCTTTCTTCTTGAGGTAAACCTATATTTCAATATACTGCCCTCTCAGGACTGCCTTTGCTGCATCCCAAAGGTTTTGGACTGTTGTGTTTTCATTTGCTTCCACGTATTTTTTTATTTCCTCTTTAATTTCCTGGTTAACCCATTCATTGTTTAGTAGGATGTTCTTTAACCTCCATGTATTTGTAGTCTTTCCAAATTTTTTCTTGTGGTTGACTTCAAATGTCATAGCATTGTAGAAAATATGCATGGTATGATCTCGATCTTTTTGCACTTGTTGAGGGCTGATTTGTGATCCAGTATGTGATCTATTCTGGAGAATATTCCAGGTGCACTCAATTAGAATGCATATTCTGCTGCTTTAGGATGAAGTGTTCTGAATATGTCTGTTAAGTCCATCTGATCCAGTGTGTCATTCAAAGCCATTGTTTCCTTCTTGATCTTGTTCATAGATGACTTGTCCATTGCTGTAGGTAGTGTGTTAAAATCCACTACTATTATTGTATTGTTATCAATGAGTTTCATTATGTTTGTTATTAATTGTTCTATATATTTGGGTACTCCCAAGTTGGGGGCATAAATAATTACAATTGTTAGATCTTGATAGACAGATCCATTAATTATGATGTTATGACCTTCTTCATCTCTTGTTACAGTCTTTGGTTTAAAATCTAGTTGGTTTGATATACATAGGGCTAGTCCTGCTGTCTTTTGATGCCCATTAGCATGATAGATGGTTCTCCATCCCCTCCCTTTCAATCTGCAGGTATCTTTAGGTCTAAACTGAGTCTCTTGTAGGCAGCATATAGATGGGTCTTTTTATTCCCCCCATTCTGATGCCCTGCGTCTTTTGATTGGAGCATTTAGTCCATTTACATTCAGAGTGATTATTGAATGTTATGATTATAATGCCATTGTGTTACTTGTAAAGTTAGTGCTTCTGTTGATGTTCTCCATTGCTTTCTAGTTTTTGTTGTTTTGGTCTTTTCCTCCCCACACTCAAAGAGTCCCATTTAATATCTCTTGCAGGGTTGGTTTAGTGGTCATAAACTCCTTTAGTTTTTGTCTGGGAAATTCCATCTTTCCTTCTATTCTGAATGACAGCCTTGTTGCCTAAGGTGTTCTTGTTAGCATATTTTTCCCATTTAGCATGTTGAATATATTATGCCACTCTCTCCTGCCCTGTCAAGTTTGTGTATGAACCTGATCTGTCTTCCTTGTAGGTTAAGGACTTTTTTTTCCCCTTGCTGCTTTCAGGATTCTTTCCTCGTCTGTGTGTTTTAGGAATTTGACTATGATATTTCTTAGTAATGGCCAGCTTTTATTGAATTTAATGGGATTTCTCTGTCCTTCTTGGATTTCAATGTCTGTTTCCATCCCCAGGTTAGGGAAGTTTTCAGTTGTAATTTGCTCAAGTAAACCTGCCCCTTTTTCTCTCTCTTCATCTTCTAGGACTCCTATGATATGAATGTTATTTCACTTTAAGGAGTTGCTGAGTTCCCTAAGTCTATCTTTATGATCCAATACCTTGCTTTCCCTTTCTTTTCAGCTTCATTATTTTCCATAATCTTATTTTCTATATCATTGATTCATTCCTCTGCTTCATCCATTCTCATTGTCATCCAGTGGCATCCATTAAGGTTTTCATCTTGGTTATAGTATTTTTAATTTTGGCCTGACTAGATTTTAGTTCTTTTATCTCTGACATAAGGGATTCTCTAGTGTCTTCTATGCTTTTTCTAAGTCTAGCTAGTATCCTTATAATTGTTGTTTTAAAATCTAGTTCAGACATCTTATATCTGTATTGATTAAATCCCTGGCCATCATTTCTTCCTGTTCTTTCTCATAGGGCAAGCTTTAAATTTTTAAAATTTGCCTTTTTAATAAAAGTAACTCATGTACAAGAGTCATAATCCAAAGGGTACAAAGTGCTATAGGGTGAAAAGTAAATCTCATTCTTACTCAAACAACCACTCAATTCCTCTCCCAGAAGGCAACATCTGTTACTAGTGTTTTGATACATACAGGTATCAACATGCAAGTATTCTAGTACTACAATATTTTATTTTGTTAGATTTATAGTATGTTTTCTTTATTAGGTCAAATAACCTTTTTAAAAATTAGTTGCAAGCATTTTCCTATGAACTTTAAACTTGACAAGCTTTATTTTAAGGAAATTGTGTTGGGACTTTCATTAGGATTACATTGAATTATAAATAAGCTTGGAACATTGGTTTCTTTTAAAGATTTTATTTATTTGAGAGAGAGACACAGAGAGAGAGAGGGAGAGAGCACACACAAGCAGGGGGAATGGACAGAGGAAGAGGGAGAAACAGACTCCTCGCCAAGCAGGGAGCCCGATGCATGGCTTGATCCCAGGACCCTGAGATCATGACCTGAGCTGAAGGCAGATGCTTAACTGACTGAGCCACCCAGGCGCCCTCCAACATTGGTGTCTTTTAGTTAATTAGCTCTTCCCAGCCAAAAACATGCTATGTTGTCATTTATTCCGGTCTTCTTTTCAGTGGTTTGTTGTTGTTGTTTGTTTGTTTAAAGTAAACTTTTTAATTGAAGTATACATAAAAAATCCAAAATCATAAGTGTACAGCTCAATGAATATTTTCCAAATGTACAAATCCATGTAATCACCACCTGGATTGGGAAATAGAAAAATAACACCCCAAACCATCCCTTCATGCCTTTCTCAGTCACTGTCTATATTCTCCTTCTCAAAGATAATGGCAAGCCTGATTTCTTATACTACAGATTAATTTCACCTGATACTGAACTTTATTTAAGGAATAATACTGTAGGCACTCCTTTGTGTATGGCTTGTTTGACCTAACATGTTTTTGAGATTCATTCATGTCATTGCTTTAGCTATATAGTTCATTAATTTTCAGAGCTCTGTAGTATTCCATTCTATAAATAAACCACATTTTATATATCCATTTTACTGTTGATAGGAATTTGGATTTTTTTTTTTTTGCTGAATACATGTTTTCAATTCAATTCTCTTGTTTGTATAACTAGGAGTGGGATGGCTGGGTCATAGGATATACATATATACAACTTATTAGAAACTGCCAAGGAGTTTCCAAAATTTTCACAGCAAGTTACACGTCCATCAGTACTTTACAAGCGTTCCTATGGCTCTCCATCCTTTTCAGCAGTTAGTACTGCTTTTAAATTCTTTTAAATTTTAGCCATTATAATATGCATGTTTTGGTATCTCATAGTAGTTTACATTTGCATTTCCCTAATGCCTTATGAGTTTGATTTGGTTTCATATGCTGTTTGCCATTTGAATGTCTTAAACAATTTTTTTGAAAGTGTTTTGAAATCATTTGTGCATTTGTCTATTCAGTTATCTCTAACTTTCTTACCGATTTGTAGCTCTTAATATTCTGAGTACTAGTCCATTGTAAAATATATGTATTGCATATATCTTTTCCTACCCTGTTGAATTTATCTTTTTACACCCTTAATGTTGTTTTTTGATGAACAGTAATTATAATTTTAATGTGATCTAATACATCAATCTTTAATTCATGGTTAGTACATTTTTGTTCCATTTAAGAAATCCTTGCCTAGGGGCACCTGGGTGGCTCAGTGGGTTAAAGCCTCTGCCTTCGGCTCAGGTCATGATCTCAGGGTCCTGGGATCGAGCCCTGCATTGGGCTCTCTGCTCAGCGGGGAGCCTGCTTCCCCCTCTCTTTCTGCCTGCCTTTCTGCCTACTTGTGATCTCTCTCTCTGTCAAATAAATAAATAAAATCTTAAAAAAAAAAGAGATCCTTGCCTAACACAATGTCATTAATATCTTATTTTCTAGAAGCCACACACACACAACAATTTGTATGTTGATATACACATACATAGATATACATATATCAATATGCCGATATATATAATATGTGATATCAATGTATATGTATGATGCAAGATAGTTAAAGAACCATTCATTTTTATGTGGATATCCAATAGATATTCACTTAATTACAAAATATTTTAATAAGTCTTGATAATCTGGTAGTATAATTCTCTAACTTTGTCCTCCTAAATTTTAGTATCAAGTTGCCCATTTCCATACAGTAAAGGACCTTCCTGGAATTTGTATTGCAATTGTGCTGAATCTATTGTTCAGTGCTGGGAATAACTGTTATTTTTACCAAATGGAGTCTTCCAATCTGTAGATATGTATATCTGTCCATTTATTTAGATTTTTATTTTTCCTCAGTATTCTATGTAGTTTATTGCATATAGATCTTGCACAATTTTTAAAAAGACTTTTTATTTATTCAAGAGAGTGTGAGAGTGGGGGGAGGATCAGAAGGAGAGAGACAAGCAGACTCTGTGATGAGCGTAGAGCCTGATGCAGGGCTTGATCTCAGAACCCTGAGATTATGACCTGAGCTGAAATCAAGAGTCAGTTGCTTAACCAAATGAGTCACCGTGGTGCTCTGATCTTGCACAATTTTAAAATTTATTCTTATTTAATGTTATTTGATACTATTACAAAGGGTTTTTAAATTTATTTATTTATTTTTATTATCATTATTTTTAAAGATTTTATTTATTTATTTGACAGAGAGAGAGAGAGATCACAAGTAGGCAGAGAGGCAGGCAGAGAGAGAGGGGGAAGCAGGCTTCCTGCTGAGCAGAGAGCCTGATGCGGGGCTCAATCCCAGGACCCTGAGATCATGACCTGAGCCGAAGGCAGAGGCTTTAACCCACTGAGCCACCCAGGCACCCCTAAATATTTTTATTTTTAAAAATTTTATTTTCTAAACTTTTTTGTGGTTATAAAAAAATATAATTGAGTTTTGAATATTGATCTTATAGTCAAATACTGATGAATCCATTTATTAATAGTACCAATTTATTTTTAGTTTTATGAAATCTTCAGATAATTCCATTTTCACTTATTTCAAATTTTTATATATTTAATTTTTTTATGACTTATTTTGTTGCCTAGTTCCTGCAGTACAATGCTGAATGTAAGTGGAGATCACAGATATCGTTTATTTGTGATCTGAGAAAAGATTTTCATTGTTTCACCATTAAACATGGTTTTTGCTATAGTTTTGCGGGCGCCCTTCATCAGATTAAGGAAGTTTCTTTTTTATTTTTGCTTTACAAAGACTTTTTCTTTTTATTTATTTTTTTAACATTACTATGTTATTTTTCTTGTGACAAAATATACATAACATTTACCGTCTTAACTTTTTTTAAATTTCAAGTTTTTTAAAAATTCTAATCGGTTAACATATGTGGTAAAATTGGTTTCAGGCATAGAATTTTGTGATTCATCACTTACATATAACACCCAGTGCTCATCACAACAAGTGCCCTCCTTAATACCCATCACCCATTTAGACCCTCAGCTGCCACCCTCCTTCCATCAACCTTGTTTCTTTTCTGTAGTTAAGAGTCTTTTATGGTTTGCTAATTTCTCTCCCCCTCTCTTTTAATCCCCTTCCCTTATGTTCATCTGTTTGGTTTCTTAAATACCATATGAGTGAACTCATACGGTATTTGCCCTTCTCTGACGGACTTATTTTGCTTAACATAATACACTCTAGTTTTATCAACATCATTGTAAATGGCAAGATTTCATTATTTTTACTCGTTTACAGGAGTAGCTTTTAAAGCTGTGACTAATTCTGTTTTTAAAATTAATTATTTATTTTTAATTTTTTTATTATTAACATATAATGTATTATTTGTTTCAGGGATACAGGTCTGTGAGTTGTCAGTCTTACACGATATACAGCGCTCACCACAGCACATACCCTTCCCAAAGTCCATTACCCAGCCACCCCATTTCCCCCCACCTGCCTCTACTCCAGCAACCCTCAGTTTGTTTCCCGAGATTAAGAGTCTCTTGTGGTTTGTCTGCCTCTCTGTTGTCATCTTGCTTCTTTTTTTCCTCTCTTCCCCTATGATTCTCTGCCTTGTTTCTCAAATTCCAAATCAGTGAGATCATATGATAATTGTCTTCCTCTAATTGACTTATGTCACTCAGCATAATACACTCGAGTTCCATCCATGTTGTTGCAAATGACAAGATTTCAAATTTTTGATGGCTGCATAATATTCCATTGATCAGTGGAACAGAATAGAGAACTCAGAAATGGACCCTCAACTCTATGGTCAACTAATCTTTGACAAATCACTAAAGAATATCCAATGGAAACAAGACAGTCTTTTCAACAAATGATGTTGGGAAAACTGGACAGCCACATGCAGAAGAATGGAACTGGACCATTTCCTTACACCACACACAAAAATAGACTGCAAATGGAGGAAAGGCCTCAATGTGAGACAGGAATCCATCAAAATCCTTGAGGAGAACACAGGCAGCAACCTCTTCGACCTCAGCCGCAGCAACTTCTTCCTAGACACATCACCAAGGGCAAGAGAAACAAGGGCAAAAATGAACTATTAGGACTTCGTCAAGATCAAAAGCTTTCGCACAGCAAAGGAAACAGTCAACAAAACGAAAAGACAACCCACCGGATGGGAGAAGATATTTGCAAATGACATATCAGATAAAGGACTAGTATCCAAAATCTATAAAGAACTTCTCAAACTCAACACCCAAAGAACAAATAATCCAATCAAGAAATGGGCAGAAGACATGAACAGACATTTCTGCAAAGAAGACATCCAGATGGCCAACAGACACATGAAAAAGTGCTCAACATCACTCGCCATCAAGGAAATACAAATCAAAATCACAGTGAGATACCACCTCACACCAGTCAGAATGGCTAAAATTAACAAGCCAGGAAACGACAGATGTTGGTGAGGATGCGGAGAAAGGGGTACCCTCCTACACTGTTGGTGGGAATGCAAGCTGGTGCAGCCACTCTGGAAAATAGTATGGAGGTTCCTCAAAAAGTTGAAAATAGAACTACCCTACGACCCAGCAATCACACTACTGGGTATTTACCCTAAAGACACAAATGTAGTGATCCAAAGGGGCACGTGCACCCAAATGTTTATAGCAGCAATGTCCACAATAGCCAAACTATGGAAAGAGCCCAGATGTCCATCGACAGATGAATGGATAAAGAAGATGTGGTATATATATACCGTGGAATATTATGCAACCATCAAAAACAAAACCTTTTTCTTTTTTTAAATCATGGATGGGCGTTAAAATTTTTCCCCAACTTTATTGAGATATAACTGACATATAATACTATGTAAGTTTAAGGTGCAGAGCATTATGATTTGATATAAATACATTTTGAAAAATAACTACCAAAATAAGGTTAGTTAACACAGAATGGGTGTTGAATTTTAACAGATTTTTTTTTCTGCATTTGAGTTAATCACATTTTCTCTCTTGTTCTGTAAATGGGGTGACCTGCATTAATTGATTTTCGAGTGTTAAACCAACATTTTATTCTCAGTATAAACCCTGCTTTTCCAGTTATCTTGCATAACAGAATGGGATATGTGTAAGTATTCGTGTGTGTGTGTGTGTGTGTGTGTGTGTGTATGTGTGTGTGTATTTTAGAATTTTTGCATCCATGTTCATTAGTGAGACTAGCCTTCAATTTTGCTTTATTTGTCAGGTTTTTGTTAGGTTTTGGTATTAAGGTTATGTTAGCTTTTAAAATGAATTCCAATACAGAACTTTTTTTATACTCTGGAAGAGATTATGTAAGACTGATGCTATTTTTTCTTTAAATGTTTAGAAGAATTCATTGGTAATGCCATCTGGACCACAAGTTTTCTTTTTGGGAAATTCTTTAGTTATAGATTCAGTTTTTTAAAGCATATAAGAGTATCCAGATTTTTAATTCTCTTTTATTGATTTTTTAATATTTTTAGGAACTGTCCATCATTCTAAATTTTTATATTTGTTGGCATAAAATCTCTTAAAAATAACGTCCTTTCGTTTTTTAAATCTCTATTGGATTTTTAATGATATTGCCTTTCCGTTCTGAACATTGGTTATTTATTTGTTTTCTTTGTTATTCATCAGTCTTACTGGTGATTTTTCACTTTTATTGGATCTTTTTTTAACAGGTATAATTGATATACAACATTATATTCATTTCAGATATACAACATTATAATTAAATATTTGTATATATTGTGAAGTTATCACCCTAATAAGTCTGGTTAACATCCATCACTATATGTAGTTACTTATTTTTTCTTGAGAACTTTTAAGATCTACTCTCAGCAACTTTTAAATATGCAATCCAGTATTGTTAACTATTATCACCATGGTGTACATTACATATGCATGACTTACTTATTTTATAAGTGGAAGTTTGTACCTTTGACACCCGTCATCCATTACACCTTCTGCCAACCCCCTACCTCTGGCAACCTGTTCTCTGTATCTATGAATGTGGCAGGGTTTTTTTTGTTGTTGTTTTAGATTTCACATGTGAGATCATATAGTATTTGTCTTTTCTGTCTGATTTATTTCATTTACATAATGCCCTCAAGGTCCATCCATGTTGCCACAAATGGCAAGAGTTCCTTCTTTTTTTTTTTTTTATTAACATATAGTGTATTATTTGCCCTAGGAGTGCAGGTCTGTGAATCATCAGGCTTACACATTTCATAGCACTTATCATAGCACATAACCTCCCTCCCCAATGTCCATAACCCAGCCACCCTATCTCTACCCCCTGACCCCGGCAACCCTCAGTTTCATTCATGAGATTAAGAGTCTCTTATGGCTTATCTCCCTCCTGATCCCATGTTGTTTCATTTTTTCCCTCCATACCCCCCATGGCCCCCACCATGCCTCTCAAATTCCTCATATCAGAGAGATCATACGATAATTGTCTTTCTCTGACTTATTTCGCTCAGCATAATACCCTCTAGTTCCATCCACGTCGTTGCAAATGGCAAGATTTTGGGTTTTTTTTTGATGGCTGCATAGTATTCCATTGTATATGTATACCATTTTTTTATCCATTCATCTATTGATGGACATCTATGTTCTTTCCATAGTTTGGCTATTATGGACATTGCTGCTATAAACATTTGGGTGCACGTGCCCCTTTGGATCACTACATTTGTGTCTTTAGGGTAAATACCCAGTAGTGTGATTGCTGGGTTGTAGGGTAGTTCTATTTTCAACTTTTTGAGGAACCT
>JAPYYM010000030.1:51334-102767 GCA_028534135.1 Potos flavus
GAAAAAGTGCTCAACATCACTCGCCATCAAGGAAATACAAATCAAAATCACAGTGAGATACCACCTCACACCAGTCAGAATGGCTAAAATTAACAAGTCAGGAAACGACAGATGTTGGTGAGGATGCAGAGAAAGGGGAACCCTCCTACACTGTTGGTGGGAATGCAAGCTGGTGCAGCCACTCTGGAAAATAGTATGGAGGTTCCTCAAAAAGTTGAAAATAGAACTACCCTACAACCCAGCAATCACACTACTGGGTATTTACCCTAAAGACACAAATGTAGTGATCCAAAGGGGCACGTGCACCCAAATGTTTATAGCAGCAATGTCCATAATAGCCAAACTATGGAAAGAACATAGATGTCCATCAATAGATGAATGGATAAAAAAATGGTATACATATACAATGGAATACTATGCAGCCATCAAAAAAAAACCCAAAATCTTGCCATTTGCAACGACGTGGATGGAACTAGAGGGTATTATGCTGAGCGAAATAAGTCAGAGAAAGACAATTATCGTATGATCTCTCTGATATGAGGAATTTGAGAGGCATGGTGGGGGCCATGGGGGGTATGGAGGGAAAAAATGAAACAACATGGGATCAGGAGGGAGATAAGCCATAAGAGACTCTTAATCTCATGAATGAAACTGAGGGTTGCCGGGGTCAGGGGGTAGAGATAGGGTGGCTGGGTTATGGACATTGGGGAGGGAGGTTATGTGCTATGATAAGTGCTATGAAATGTGTAAGCCTGATGATTCACAGACCTGCACTCCTAGGGCAAATAATACACTATATGTTAATAAAAAAAAAAAAAAGAAGGAACTCTTGCCATTTGTGGCAACATGGATGGACCTTGAGGGCATTATGTAAATGAAATAAATCAGACAGAAAAGACAAATACTATATGATCTCACATGTGAAATCTAAAACAACAACAAAAAAAACCCTGCCACATTCATAGATACAGAGAACAGGTTGCCAGAGGTAGGGGGTTGGCAGAAGGTGTAATGGATGACGGGTGTCAAAGGTACAAACTTCCACTTATAAAATAAGTAAGTCATGCATATGTAATGTACACCATGGTGATAATAGTTAACAATACTGGATTGCATATTTAAAAGTTGCTGAGAGTAGATCTTAAAAGTTCTCAAGAAAAAATAAGTAACTACATATAGTGATGGATGTTAACCAGACTTATTAGGGTGATAACTTCACAATATATACAAATATTTAATTATAATGTTGTATATCTGAAATGAATATAATGTTGTATATCAATTATACCTGTTAAAAAAAGATCCAATAAAAGTGAAAAATCACCAGTAAGACTGATGAATAACAAAGAAAACAAATAAATAACCAATGTTCAGAACGGAAAGGCAATATCATTAAAAATCCAATAGAGATTTAAAAAACGAAAGGACGTTATTTTTAAGAGATTTTATGCCAACAAATATAAAAATTTAGAATGATGGACAGTTCCTAAAAATATTAAAAAATCAATAAAAGAGAATTAAAAATCTGGATACTCTTATATGCTTTAAAAAACTGAATCTATAACTAAAGAATTTCCCAAAAAGAAAACTTGTGGTCCAGATGGCATTACCAATGAATTCTTCTAAACATTTAAAGAAAAAATAGCATCAGTCTTACATAATCTCTTCCAGAGTATAAAAAAAGTTCTGTATTGGAATTCATTTTAAAAGCTAACATAACCTTAATACCAAAACCTAACAAAAACCTGACAAATAAAGCAAAATTGAAGGCTAGTCTCACTAATGAACATGGATGCAAAAATTCTAAAATACACACACACATACACACACACACACACACACACACACACACGAATACTTACACATATCCCATTCTGTTATGCAAGATAACTGGAAAAGCAGGGTTTATACTGAGAATAAAATGTTGGTTTAACACTCGAAAATCAATTAATGCAGGTCACCCCATTTACAGAACAAGAGAGAAAATGTGATTAACTCAAATGCAGAAAAAAAAATCTGTTAAAATTCAACACCCATTCTGTGTTAACTAACCTTATTTTGGTAGTTATTTTTCAAAATGTATTTATATCAAATCATAATGCTCTGCACCTTAAACTTACATAGTATTATATGTCAGTTATATCTCAATAAAGTTGGGGAAAAATTTTAACGCCCATCCATGATTTAAAAAAAGAAAAAGGTTTTGTTTTTGATGGTTGCATAATATTCCACGGTATATATATACCACATCTTCTTTATCCATTCATCTGTCGATGGACATCTGGGCTCTTTCCATAGTTTGGCTATTGTGGACATTGCTGCTATAAACATTTGGGTGCACGTGCCCCTTTGGATCACTACATTTGTGTCTTTAGGGTAAATACCCAGTAGTGTGATTGCTGGGTCGTAGGGTAGTTCTATTTTCAACTTTTTGAGGAACCTCCATACTATTTTCCAGAGTGGCTGCACCAGCTTGCATTCCCACCAACAGTGTAGGAGGGTACCCCTTTCTCCGCATCCTCACCAACATCTGTCGTTTCCTGGCTTGTTAATTTTAGCCATTCTGACTGGTGTGAGGTGGTATCTCACTGTGATTTTGATTTGTATTTCCTTGATGGCGAGTGATGTTGAGCACTTTTTCATGTGTCTGTTGGCCATCTGGATGTCTTCTTTGCAGAAATGTCTGTTCATGTCTTCTGCCCATTTCTTGATTGGATTATTTGTTCTTTGGGTGTTGAGTTTGAGAAGTTCTTTATAGATTTTGGATACTAGTCCTTTATCTGATATGTCATTTGCAAATATCTTCTCCCATCCGGTGGGTTGTCTTTTCGTTTTGTTGACTGTTTCCTTTGCTGTGCGAAAGCTTTTGATCTTGACGAAGTCCTAATAGTTCATTTTTGCCCTTGTTTCTCTTGCCCTTGGTGATGTGTCTAGGAAGAAGTTGCTGCGGCTGAGGTCGAAGAGGTTGCTGCCTGTGTTCTCCTCAAGGATTTTGATGGATTCCTGTCTCACATTGAGGCCTTTCCTCCATTTGCAGTCTATTTTTGTGTGTGGTGTAAGGAAATGGTCCAGTTCCATTCTTCTGCATGTGGCTGTCCAGTTTTCCCAACATCATTTGTTGAAAAGACTGTCTTGTTTCCATTGGATATTCTTTAGTGATTTGTCAAAGATTAGTTGACCATAGAGTTGAGGGTCCATTTCTGAGTTCTCTATTCTGTTCCACTGATCAATGGAATATTATGCAGCCATCAAAAATTTGAAATCTTGTCATTTGCAACAACATGGATGGAACTCGAGTGTATTATGCTGAGTGACATAAGTCAATTAGAGGAAGACAATTATCATATGATCTCACTGATTTGGAATTTGAGAAACAAGGCAGAGAATCATAGGGGAAGAGAGGAAAAAAAGAAGCAAGATGACAACAGAGAGGCAGACAAACCACAAGAGACTCTTAATCTCGGGAAACAAACTGAGGGTTGCTGGAGTAGAGGCAGGTGGGGGGAAATGGGGTGGCTGGGTAATGGACTTTGGGAAGGGTATGTGCTGTGGTGAGCGCTGTATATCGTGTAAGACTGACAACTCACAGACCTGTATCCCTGAAACAAATAATACATTATATGTTAATAATAAAAAAATTAAAAATAAATAATTAATTTTAAAAACAGAATTAGTCACAGCTTTAAAAGCTACTCCTGTAAACGAGTAAAAATAATGAAATCTTGCCATTTACAATGATGTTGATAAAACTAGAGTGTATTATGTTAAGCAAAATAAGTCCGTCAGAGAAGGGCAAATACCGTATGAGTTCACTCATATGGTATTTAAGAAACCAAACAGATGAACATAAGGGAAGGGGATTAAAAGAGAGGGGGAGAGAAATTAGCAAACCATAAAAGACTCTTAACTACAGAAAAGAAACAAGGTTGATGGAAGGAGGGTGGCAGCTGAGGGTCTAAATGGGTGATGGGTATTAAGGAGGGCACTTGTTGTGATGAGCACTGGGTGTTATATGTAAGTGATGAATCACAAAATTCTATGCCTGAAACCAATTTTACCACATATGTTAACCGATTAGAATTTTTAAAAAACTTGAAATTTAAAAAAAGTTAAGACGGTAAATGTTATGTATATTTTGTCACAAGAAAAATAACATAGTAATGTTAAAAAAATAAATAAAAAGAAAAAGTCTTTGTAAAGCAAAAATAAAAAAGAAACTTCCTTAATCTGATGAAGGGCGCCCGCAAAACTATAGCAAAAACCATGTTTAATGGTGAAACAATGAAAATCTTTTCTCAGATCACAAATAAACGATATCTGTGATCTCCACTTACATTCAGCATTGTACTGCAGGAACTAGGCAACAAAATAAGTCATAAAAAAATTAAATATATAAAAATTTGAAATAAGTGAAAATGGAATTATCTGAAGATTTCATAAAACTAAAAATAAATTGGTACTATTAATAAATGGATTCATCAGTATTTGACTATAAGATCAATATTCAAAACTCAATTATATTTTTTTATAACCACAAAAAAGTTTAGAAAATAAAATTTTTAAAAATAAAAATATTTAGGGGTGCCTGGGTGGCTCAGTGGGTTAAAGCCTCTGCCTTCGGCTCAGGTCATGATCTCAGGGTCCTGGGATTGAGCCCCGCATCAGGCTCTCTGCTCAGCAGGAAGCCTGCTTCCCCCTCTCTCTCTGCCTGCCTCTCTGCCTACTTGTGATCTCTCTCTCTCTCTGTCAAATAAATAAATAAAATCTTTAAAAATAATGATAATAAAAATAAATAAATAAATTTAAAAACCCTTTGTAATAGTATCAAATAACATTAAATAAGAATAAATTTTAAAATTGTGCAAGATCAGAGCACCACGGTGACTCATTTGGTTAAGCAACTGACTCTTGATTTCAGCTCAGGTCATAATCTCAGGGTTCTGAGATCAAGCCCTGCATCAGGCTCTACGCTCATCACAGAGTCTGCTTGTCTCTCTCCTTCTGATCCTCCCCCCACTCTCACACTCTCTTGAATAAATAAAAAGTCTTTTTAAAAATTGTGCAAGATCTATATGCAATAAACTACATAGAATACTGAGGAAAAATAAAAATCTAAATAAATGGACAGATATACATATCTACAGATTGGAAGACTCCATTTGGTAAAAATAACAGTTATTCCCAGCACTGAACAATAGATTCAGCACAATTGCAATACAAATTCCAGGAAGGTCCTTTACTGTATGGAAATGGGCAACTTGATACTAAAATTTAGGAGGACAAAGTTAGAGAATTATACTACCAGATTATCAAGACTTATTAAAATATTTTGTAATTAAGTGAATATCTATTGGATATCCACATAAAAATGAATGGTTCTTTAACTATCTTGCATCATACATATACATTGATATCACATATTATATATATCGGCATATTGATATATGTATATCTATGTATGTGTATATCAACATACAAATTGTTGTGTGTGTGTGGCTTCTAGAAAATAAGATATTAATGACATTGTGTTAGGCAAGGATCTCTTTTTTTTTTAAGATTTTATTTATTTATTTGACAGAGAGAGAGATCACAAGTAGGCAGAAAGGCAGGCAGAAAGAGAGGGGGAAGCAGGCTCCCCGCTGAGCAGAGAGCCCAATGCAGGGCTCGATCCCAGGACCCTGAGATCATGACCTGAGCCGAAGGCAGAGGCTTTAACCCACTGAGCCACCCAGGTGCCCCTAGGCAAGGATTTCTTAAATGGAACAAAAATGTACTAACCATGAATTAAAGATTGATGTATTAGATCACATTAAAATTATAATTACTGTTCATCAAAAAACAACATTAAGGGTGTAAAAAGATAAATTCAACAGGGTAGGAAAAGATATATGCAATACATATATTTTACAATGGACTAGTACTCAGAATATTAAGAGCTACAAATCGGTAAGAAAGTTAGAGATAACTGAATAGACAAATGCACAAATGATTTCAAAACACTTTCAAAAAAATTGTTTAAGACATTCAAATGGCAAACAGCATATGAAACCAAATCAAACTCATAAGGCATTAGGGAAATGCAAATGTAAACTACTATGAGATACCAAAACATGCATATTATAATGGCTAAAATTTAAAAGAATTTAAAAGCAGTACTAACTGCTGAAAAGGATGGAGAGCCATAGGAACGCTTGTAAAGTACTGATGGACGTGTAACTTGCTGTGAAAATTTTGGAAACTCCTTGGCAGTTTCTAATAAGTTGTATATATGTATATCCTATGACCCAGCCATCCCACTCCTAGTTATACAAACAAGAGAATTGAATTGAAAACATGTATTCAGCAAAAAAAAAAAAATCCAAATTCCTATCAACAGTAAAATGGATATATAAAATGTGGTTTATTTATAGAATGGAATACTACAGAGCTCTGAAAATTAATGAACTATATAGCTAAAGCAATGACATGAATGAATCTCAAAAACATGTTAGGTCAAACAAGCCATACACAAAGGAGTGCCTACAGTATTATTCCTTAAATAAAGTTCAGTATCAGGTGAAATTAATCTGTAGTATAAGAAATCAGGCTTGCCATTATCTTTGAGAAGGAGAATATAGACAGTGACTGAGAAAGGCATGAAGGGATGGTTTGGGGTGTTATTTTTCTATTTCCCAATCCAGGTGGTGATTACATGGATTTGTACATTTGGAAAATATTCATTGAGCTGTACACTTATGATTTTGGATTTTTTATGTATACTTCAATTAAAAAGTTTACTTTAAACAAACAAACAACAACAACAAACCACTGAAAAGAAGACCGGAATAAATGACAACATAGCATGTTTTTGGCTGGGAAGAGCTAATTAACTAAAAGACACCAATGTTGGAGGGCGCCTGGGTGGCTCAGTCAGTTAAGCATCTGCCTTCAGCTCAGGTCATGATCTCAGGGTCCTGGGATCAAGCCATGCATCGGGCTCCCTGCTTGGCGAGGAGTCTGTTTCTCCCTCTTCCTCTGTCCATTCCCCCTGCTTGTGTGTGCTCTCTCCCTCTCTCTCTCTGTGTCTCTCTCTCAAATAAATAAAATCTTTAAAAGAAACCAATGTTCCAAGCTTATTTATAATTCAATGTAATCCTAATGAAAGTCCCAACACAATTTCCTTAAAATAAAGCTTGTCAAGTTTAAAGTTCATAGGAAAATGCTTGCAACTAATTTTTAAAAAGGTTATTTGACCTAATAAAGAAAACATACTATAAATCTAACAAAATAAAATATTGTAGTACTAGAATACTTGCATGTTGATACCTGTATGTATCAAAACACTAGTAACAGATGTTGCCTTCTGGGAGAGGAATTGAGTGGTTGTTTGAGTAAGAATGAGATTTACTTTTCACCCTATAGCACTTTGTACCCTTTGGATTATGACTCTTGTACATGAGTTACTTTTATTAAAAAGGCAAATTTTAAAAATTTAAAGCTTGCCCTATGAGAAAGAACAGGAAGAAATGATGGCCAGGGATTTAATCAATACAGATATAAGATGTCTGAACTAGATTTTAAAACAACAATTATAAGGATACTAGCTAGACTTAGAAAAAGCATAGAAGACACTAGAGAATCCCTTATGTCAGAGATAAAAGAACTAAAATCTAGTCAGGCCAAAATTAAAAATACTATAACCAAGATGAAAACCTTAATGGATGCCACTGGATGACAATGAGAATGGATGAAGCAGAGGAATGAATCAATGATATAGAAAATAAGATTATGGAAAATAATGAAGCTGAAAAGAAAGGGAAAGCAAGGTATTGGATCATAAAGATAGACTTAGGGAACTCAGCAACTCCTTAAAGTGAAATAACATTCATATCATAGGAGTCCTAGAAGATGAAGAGAGAGAAAAAGGGGCAGGTTTACTTGAGCAAATTACAACTGAAAACTTCCCTAACCTGGGGATGGAAACAGACATTGAAATCCAAGAAGGACAGAGAAATCCCATTAAATTCAATAAAAGCTGGCCATTACTAAGAAATATCATAGTCAAATTCCTAAAACACACAGACGAGGAAAGAATCCTGAAAGCAGCAAGGGGAAAAAAAAGTCCTTAACCTACAAGGAAGACAGATCAGGTTCATACACAAACTTGACAGGGCAGGAGAGAGTGGCATAATATATTCAACATGCTAAATGGGAAAAATATGCTAACAAGAACACCTTAGGCAACAAGGCTGTCATTCAGAATAGAAGGAAAGATGGAATTTCCCAGACAAAAACTAAAGGAGTTTATGACCACTAAACCAACCCTGCAAGAGATATTAAATGGGACTCTTTGAGTGTGGGGAGGAAAAGACCAAAACAACAAAAACTAGAAAGCAATGGAGAACATCAACAGAAGCACTAACTTTACAAGTAACACAATGGCATTATAATCATAACATTCAATAATCACTCTGAATGTAAATGGACTAAATGCTCCAATCAAAAGACGCAGGGCATCAGAATGGGGGGAATAAAAAGACCCATCTATATGCTGCCTACAAGAGACTCAGTTTAGACCTAAAGATACCTGCAGATTGAAAGGGAGGGGATGGAGAACCATCTATCATGCTAATGGGCATCAAAAGACAGCAGGACTAGCCCTATGTATATCAAACCAACTAGATTTTAAACCAAAGACTGTAACAAGAGATGAAGAAGGTCATAACATCATAATTAATGGATCTGTCTATCAAGATCTAACAATTGTAATTATTTATGCCCCCAACTTGGGAGTACCCAAATATATAGAACAATTAATAACAAACATAATGAAACTCATTGATAACAATACAATAATAGTAGTGGATTTTAACACACTACCTACAGCAATGGACAAGTCATCTATGAACAAGATCAAGAAGGAAACAATGGCTTTGAATGACACACTGGATCAGATGGACTTAACAGACATATTCAGAACACTTCATCCTAAAGCAGCAGAATATGCATTCTAATTGAGTGCACCTGGAATATTCTCCAGAATAGATCACATACTGGATCACAAATCAGCCCTCAACAAGTGCAAAAAGATCGAGATCATACCATGCATATTTTCTACAATGCTATGACATTTGAAGTCAACCACAAGAAAAAATTTGGAAAGACTACAAATACATGGAGGTTAAAGAACATCCTACTAAACAATGAATGGGTTAACCAGGAAATTAAAGAGGAAATAAAAAAATACGTGGAAGCAAATGAAAACACAACAGTCCAAAACCTTTGGGATGCAGCAAAGGCAGTCCTGAGAGGGCAGTATATTGAAATATAGGTTTACCTCAAGAAGAAAGAAAAGTCTTAAATACATAACCTAACCTTACATGTAAAGGAACTGGGAAAGGAATAGCAAGTAAAGCCTAAAGCTGGAAGAAGAAGGGAAATAATAAAGATTAGATCAGAAATAAACAATATAGATACAAACAAACAAAAATACAGTAGAATGGATCAACAAAACTAAGAACTGGTTCTTAGAAATAATTAATAAAACTGATAAACCCCTAGCCAGGATTTTCAAAAAGAAAAGAGAAAGGACCCAAATAAAAAAAATCGCAAATGAAAGAGGAAAGATCACACCACAGAAATATAAACAATTATAAGAGAATATTATGAAAAAATTATATGCCAACACACTGGGCAATCTGCAAGAAATGGACAAATTCCTAGAAACATACAAGCTACCAAAACTGAAACAGGAAAAAAAATAAAATAAAAAAATAAAAAAATAAAAACTGAAACAGGAAGATATAGAAAATGTGAACAGACCTATAACCAGCAAAGAAACTGATTCAGTAATCAAAAATCTCCCCAAAAAACAAGAGTCCAGGGCCAGATGGCTTCCCAGGGGAATTCTACTAGACATTTAAAGAAGAATTAATATCTACCCTTCTCAAACTGTTCCAAAAAATAGAAATAGAAAAAACTTCCAAACGCCTTCGATGAGGCCAGCATTACCGTCATTCCAAAACCAGACAAAGACCCCACTAAAAAGGCAAATTATAGGCCAAAATCCCTGATGAACACGAATGCAAAAATTCCCAACAAGATACCAGCAAATCAAACCCAACAGTACATTAAAAGAAATATTCACCATGATCAAGTGGGATTTATTCCTGGGCCACAAGCATGGTTCAATATTCGCAATCAACCTCATACACCACATTAATGAAAGAATAAGAACCATATGATCCTCTCAATACATGCAGGAAAAGCATTTGACAAAGTAGAGCATCCATTCAGCCCTCAACAAAGCAGGGATAGAAGAATCATGCCTCAACATCATAAAGGACATATATGAAAGACACAGTTAATATCATCCTCAATGGGGAAAAACTGAGAGCTTTTCCCCTATGGTCAGGAACAAGACAGGGATGTCTTGTCATTTGTCTTGGATAACCATTGTATTTAACATAGTACTGGAAATCTTAGCCTCAGCAATCAGACAACAAAAAGAAATAAAAGGCATCCAAATAGGCAAGGAAGAAGTCAAATTTTCACTATTTGCAGACAATATCATACTCTATGTACAAAACCCGAAAGACTCCACCAAAAAATTGCTAGAATACATGAATTCAGCAAAGTTGCAGGATATAAAATCGATGTACAGAAATCTCTTGCATTTCTATATACCAATAATGAAGGAGCAGAAAGAGAAATCAAGGAGTAATCCCATTTATAATTGCACCAAAAACCATAAGATGCCTAGGAATAAACCTAACCAAAGAGGTAAAAGATCTTTACTCTGAAAACTATAGAACACTTATAAAAGACATTGAAAAGGACACAAAGAAATGGAAAAACATCCATGCTCATGGACTGGAAAAACAAAATTTGTTAAAATGTCTATACTACTAAAAGCAATCTACACGTTTAATGCGATACCTACCAAAATACTAACAGCATTTTTCACAGAGCTAGAAAAACCCATCCTAAAATTTGTATGGAACCACAAAAGATCCTGAATAGCCAAAGCAATCCTGAAAAAGAAAAGCAAAGCTGGAAGCATCATGATTCCAGATTTCAAGTTATATTACAAAGCTGTAGAGGTCAAGACAGTATGGTACTGGCCCAAAAGAGACACATACGTTAATAGAACAGAACAGAACACCCAGAAGTGTACCCATAACTCTATGGTGAACATAAGGTCCCAGAAACAGATCCATATGTACATAGGAATTTAGTGTAGCATTAAGGAGTAATTTATGATCAATAAGGAAATTATGGACTATTTAATAAATTGCACTGGACAAATGGTTACTCATTTAAAAAAAAATGCGAGACCCACATGAACAATGGAATATAGTGCTATTACGTATAAACGACAAATACTAAATGTAGTCTTGAAGTAGGAAGATCTCCCGAAGTAAAACTTAAAACTCATAAGCCATGAAAGGAAAGACCAAGAGATTTAAGTACACATTAATTTTAAACTTCTCTGCAACAAAAAGCCCTCATAGATAAAGTTAGAGATAAGCAAGAGACTGGGATTTAAAAACAAAATATTAATGTTCCTGTCATATAAGGGGTTAATATGAATCAATAACTAAAAGATGAAACAAAATACAAAATTGAACAAAGGGTATAAAAAAAACAATTCAAAAGAGAATATTACAAATGAATATTAAATAAAAATATATAAAATATATATAACCTCAATAGCAATTAGAGATACACACACTAAAATAACCAGATATTTGCATTTAAAGTCTATGGAAATATAACTAATACATTAATTAAAAAGGTAGCTGTTGTAGCACTGGGGGAAGAAAACAAGATTTATGAGGATTGCGATAGGAACAAAATTTCTGTTGTATATCATTATTTATTTTATTTTTGAGCTATTCATTTTCCGAGTCCCAGCATTCTTTCAAAACCAAATACTCTTCCATTATTCCCCATTTCAGCGAATGGTACCATCATCCATCCAACTACAGAGTCAGAAACCTAGAAATCATCTTTCACATTTCCCTCTCCAATATCTCCATACTATTTTATTTAAAGTTCTACCAATTTTACCTCTAAGCTCTTTTCAGAACATCATGTCTCTTCACGTGTTCCACTACAACCCTAGAGCAAGCTGTCATGGACTCATTCTTAACCACTGCTAAAACTTTGTTCACACGAGAAATATTTACTAGGCATCTACCATGTATCTGACACAGTGCTAACTGGTTTCCTGGAATCTACTTTCCTCCTAACCTATCCGACATACTGCATATGAAAGTTACGTTTAGGGGTGCCTGGGTGGCTCAGTGGGTTAAAGCCTCTGCCTTCGGCTCGGGTCATGATCTCAGGGTCCTGGGATCAAGCCCCATATCGGGCTCCCTCTGCCTGCCTCTCTGCCTACTTGTGATCTCTCTCTCTCTGTCAAATAAATAAATAAAATCTTAAAAAAAAAAGTTATGTTTACACTAACTGTAGTCTACTAAGTGCACAATAGCATTATGTCTAAAAGAACAATGTACATACTTTAATTTTAAAAAAATACTTTATTGCTTTAAAATGCTAACCACCCAAAAAAAATAAAATAAAATAAAATAAAATAAAATGCTAACCAATGTCTGAGCTTTCAGTGAGTCATAATCAATGATCACAGATCACCATAACAAAGATAATAATAATGAAAAAGTTTGAAATGATGTGAGAATTACCAAAATATGACGGAGAGACATGAAGTGAGCAAATGTCTTTGGAAAAATGGTGCCAGTAGACTTGCTGAATGCAGGGTTGCTGCAAATCTTCAATTAGGTAAAAATATCTGCAAAGCACAGTCAAACGAAGCTCAATAAAATGAGGTATGTCTGTAGTCTTACGGAAATTAATAATTATTAACCTGGGGAAAAATTAACTGCATTACCAAGTCCAAACTACTTTTTCTGCCCTATATTTACATCAGGCTCAGGTCTACTATAACCTCAAGCCACATGGTCCTCCTTCCAGATCCTACAATGCACCATATTGCTTATTTTGCATAGATATCATATCCCCATAAACTCAATAGCCCTTTGCCTAGTAAACTCTTTAAAAAAAAAGCACTCAGAACAAATGGAAAGCATTCTATATTAATTAGTATTTATAATCAAATACACCAATAATTATATTATATAGAAACTGAATGCTCTGATTAAAGGCAAATATTATTAGACTGAATGCACAAAAACTATGTTACAAGACAAAGCAT
This sequence comes from Potos flavus, assembly GCA_028534135.1. Taxonomy (NCBI): domain Eukaryota; kingdom Metazoa; phylum Chordata; class Mammalia; order Carnivora; family Procyonidae; genus Potos; species Potos flavus. Next base: position 64,551 of record JAPYYM010000030.1, read on the forward strand.
CTAAAATATAAGGATGCAGAAAGGTTGAAAATAAAAGGTTGGAAAGAGATACACCAAACATTAATTTTAAAAAGGCTAATTTGATTCTACATGGAAGTAAAATAATATGTTATTTGTTTTTCTCTGTCTGACTTGTTTCACTTAGTATATACAATACCTTTTACATCCAAAAAAAAAAAAAAGGGGGTCCATCTGTATTTTCACAAATGGCAAGATCTCATTCTTTTTATGGCTGAGTAATATTCCACTGTGTATATATACCACATCTTCTTTAACTACTTATCTATCATTGGACATTTGAGTTGCTTCCATATCTTGGCTATTGTAAATAATGCCACAATAAACATAGGGGTATGTGTATCTTTTCAAGATACCTTTATTTTTTTAATTAGTGTTTTTATTTTCCTTGGGTAAATACCCACTAGTATAATTACTAGATCATATGGTAATTCTATTAATATTTTGGGGAACCTCCATCCTATTTTCCACAATATGCACCAATTTACATTCACAAGCAAACAAACAAAAAACCAGATTCTTAAATACAGAGAAACAGCTGGTGATTGCCAAGGGAGAGGTAGGTGTGGGGATGGGTGAAATAGATAAATGTGGATTAAGAGGTACAAATTTCCAATTATGGAATAAATAAGTTGCAGGGTTGAAAGGTACAGCATAGGGAATATAGTCAATAATATTGTAATAATGTTATATGGTAACAGACAGTGACTACACTTATCATCATGAGCACTAAGTAATGTATATAATTGTTAAATCAATATGTTGTACACCTGAAACTAATATAACATTGTATGTTAATTATACTTCGATTTTAAAAAAAGAAAGCTGGCTTGGCTAAATCAATATCAGATGAAGTAGACATTAAGACAAAAATCATTATTAGCAATAAAAAGAGATGCTTCAGAATGATAAAATATCCCATTTATCAGAAAGATATAACAATTCTAAATTTGTATGTACCTAATATTGCCTCAAAAGATATGAGTAAGATATGAGATGAAGAAAAACTAGACAAAACCACAATAAGAAATACAATATCACAGTGGAAGATTTTAATCCATCTTTCTCAGTAACTGGTGAAACAAGGAGAAAATAACATCAGTAAGGATATACAGCAACTGAATAATATTAACAAATTGGAACTAAATGACATATATGGAACTCTATACTCAACAACTGAAGAATACACATTCTTTTCATAAACACATGGAACATTTACATACACTGAACATATTTTAGGACAAAGGTCAGCAAGCTCTTTCTATAAAGGGCCAGACAGTAAATACTTTAGGCTTTGTGAGCCTCATGATATTGTTGTCATATATTTTTCTTTTTTTAATCACCTTTTAAAAATGTAAAAAAAAAAAAAATGTTTAGATTGCAGGCCATACAAAAGCAGTCCATAAGCCAGATTTGGCCTATGGGCCACAATTTGCTGACCTCTGTTATAGGCAACTCTCAACAAATTTTAAATTGAAATTCTACAGAGTACACTCTGATCAGAGTGCAATTAGGCAAGAAATAATCAAATGACAATTAGAAAATCTACATCATTTCCAAATTAAGAAATACACTTCTAAATAACCCTAGGTCTAGGAAAAAAAATCACATTGAAAATTAGACAATATTTTAAACTGAGTAATATTGAAAATAGTACATATGAAAACTTACGGGCTACAGCTACAGTCATGCACAGAGGGACATTTGTGACCTTAAGAGCATATATTAACAAAGGAGAAATGTTGAAAATCGATAAGCTAAGCATCATCTCATTAAGCTAAAACAAGAAAAGCAAATTAAACACAAAGGAAGTGGAAGGAATTAATTAAGACTAGAAATAAATGAAACAGAAAACAAATACATAATCAAGAAGATCAACAAAAACAAAAGTTGTTTGAGAATAACAAAATTGATAAAACTTTAGAAGGACCAATGAACAAAAAAGAGAAAAAGCACAAATAAAATGTGGAACATAAAGGAGATATAAGTACCGGTCCTACATGTAGATATTAAAAATATCATAAGATAGGGGCACCTGGCTGGCTCAGTTGGTGGAGCATGTGACTCTTGATCTCAGAGTCATGAGTTTGAACCCCACTTTGAGTGTAGGGTTTACTGAAAAAAAATAACAAATAAAATAAAACATTTTTTAAATTTATAAGATACTATGAAATACTTTATGCCTTTGAGTTGACAATATATTTAAAATGTACAAATTCCTAGCAACGTGCAACTTACCAAAACTGACTCAAGTCAAAACAGGAAATCAGAACAGTACCACAATTTTAAAGAAATTGAACCTGTAACTTAAAACCCTTTTAAGGACATCACCAAGATGGCAAAGTAGGAAGCCATAGGCTCCATCTCCCCCAAAAGATCATAGATAGCTATTCATGAACAAAAATCGCTCCGGGAGAGCTCAAGAGTCTACTTAAGAAACCGGCAACACAGTAGAACAAAAAACCTGATTATAACTGCACACAAAGGGAAAGATGAACAGTTTCTTTTGACTGGCACAGTGCTGGTATAGCTAGAAAACACACTCTGGGAAAGGGAGATGGGGGTGAGTGACCATCTTCCCCAGTCTTTCAAAGTGCCACACAAAGGACCTGCTTTGATTTCACCCCACCCAGACTGGCAAAGCTGAGACATATAGAGATGACTAGGAACAAGGAGGAAAAGCAGGGGCTACCCGTATCAGCCACAAGCTGCTGTGCAGAGGGCCCCAGTAACTTTCCCCACTGAAGAAAGCAGTGGCCAGCATAGCTATCATAAACTCCCTGCAGATTTCACTAGTTATTGTCCTACATGTAATAGCGTTCACAGATGACAAGTACCTGAGTCCTTCCCTGTTTACTACCCCACGATCTCTGCCAGAGCTCAGGATCCACACCAGCAGCCAGCCCAAGCCTCAGTATCACTGACTATTAGGGAAATGCAAATCAACACTACAATGAAACATCACCTCGCACCTGTCAAAATGGCTAAAATCTACAAAACAAGAAACAACAGGTGTTGGTGAGAATGTGGAGAAAGTTACTATCATGAGCTCTTCTCTCCCGCCATATCTCTCCATCATCTAATTCTTCCTCCATATTGACTTTTGACTTTCTTGAAAGCCAACCCATTCTAATTTGCTGCCAAAATTAGTTTTGAAAAATGTAATTTTGATCCTGTTGTTTTATGCTTAAAGCCCTTTAATGACTCATATATGACATCAGAATAAGGTCTAAACTTAATATGTCCCACAAGACACCACGATATGACCTGAATAATACTGTCTCTATGTTCTCATCACTCTGTCTACACTCCAGTCATACTAGCCTTCTCTTGCCTCCTAAAATGGAACGTGAATTTTCTAACAATCAAGACCTCACACAACTTATTTCTTCTCCCTGAAATATCTTCTTCTCCATCTCCCATCTCCCATCCCCATTACTACTGAAGTGACTAACAGCTGTAGATCTTTATGCTCTAAGCTTGAGCATCACTTCATTAATGACACTTTGCCTCTCATATCCCCACCTAAGCTAGGGCTGTATTTTAATTGCTTTATAACACTCTTTACTCCACAGCACACAGCTTACCTTCAAATTACTTATTCAAAGTATTCCTTCTCTTTTAGATTGTGAGCTCCAACAGAGCAGGGACTGGGTCTATCTGATTCACTATCACATCCTCAACACTTAGCACAGTGAACTGATATATTTAACATAATAAATAGATGTTGAAATGAAAATAAAAAGCTCTTTTATCTCTCACCAAGAAAAAACAAACACTCAAGAAAGAGGTTCATAAAGTAGAACTTGAAAACACCTGAGAAGTTCTGCAGTGACTGATGATACAGAAATTCTAATAAGTGAACTTTGACCTTGTCAATTTGAGCCACAATATTCACAGGTAAATTCTGCTTGGGGCTACAGAACACCAAAACATCTGGAAAACTGTCACCCATCCATATGTATTGCTTTGTATTGCTTACATGACCCTAAACATCTTTATATGAGAATACAGGTTATAGCACGAATTATTTTTTTACTTGCCTCTGGGAGGTACTTGGCAAAGCATCAAAACCATTTATAGACAGAGACTCACAGACCCACCAATTACAGACAGTAATTCAAGAACTAAATCACCAAAGAAGGAAAGACACCACGTGTAATTTACACAATCACCTCAGGCTGCTGGCCTGATTTACAGCTAGCTCTATTCTAAGAGTGCATTGACTCATAGTCCCTTCCAACTCAGCATCAAGATTCCAAAACATTCACCCTGCAGTGATTCAGAGCCCTGGCGCTATGCTATGCTGCTGTATCCTGCCTCTCATCCAAAGAGCTACTCTCGGTAGTAGTCCCTGGGGCTGCAGGCAGACAGATGAAGCTGTATCCTGAAGAGCAATGGCACATTTGTAGTTTGTCTCCAGGCCGCAGAAGCTATAAACAGGAATGTGCAATGTACATTGTTCAGGCAACCTACCTTTATTTAAAAATGGGAAATCTACAGACCAGACACAAAAATAGAGAAAGGTTATGTTCATATATACCAATTTCAGCTTCCAGACCACATGGAGCATATAACTGAGATCACTGTTGTAACACGGATACTACCCTGGGTCCCCAAATGCTTCTGGAGACGGTGTCATTTATAGATTGCTAAACAGGCCCTCAGAAAGCAGGAGGAAATTGCTCCTGGAGTAAAGATGATAATGAGTTCTAAGACTACCTACTTATTTCTGACTGGTTGTTAATGCTGCTGGAATGCCACTTGTAACAATGAGATACTTTTTGCAAACATTTGGCAAGCATACACCCACTCCCCAAGAGCAAGAGCATTTCTTTCCCAAACTAATCAAACTGAGAAGGATGGACTGAAAGAAAGCAAGGAATGGGGGAAAGCAATACAGACCACTGAAAATATAGAATGCTCTTAATGAGTCACCAAGGAAGTAGAATAAAGAATATGAAAGGTTGATTAAGGGATTCAGGCACAAAAATATAGCCAAGCCCTTGTGTCAGTGAGAGAAAGCAGAAGCTTAAAGGTTAAAGGAGAAGAAAGAATGGAATTAAAACAGAGGGAAGAAGAATAACAGTATATATGGGTGAATGAGACAGGTCAGAAAAACTAATAGGAAATAAATTTAACCAAAGAAACACAATCAGAAGAACAAGCTCAGCCACGTCAGACTTCTTAGTGTTTGCTAAATATTCAATTTACTATTCCTATCAATCTACTTCCAATATATCTCTCAAAACCATCTTCCTTCTCCCTCCTACTCTCCCTCCTTCCCTCTCCCTCTCTCCATATACCACCCAATTAAAGTGGTAGCGGCCTCCTTACATTCACTGCAACTACTTTTAAACTGCATTAATTCATTCTTCAACAGCAACCTGAGGGACCTATTAAAATGCAGACCAAATTTTTTTTTTTCAGATCAAATTATTTTACTCTTTGCTTAAAACTATTCAAAGCCTCCCTACTGCAGTTGGGGAAAACAACTATAAACTCTTGAATTTGGCCTATAAGGTCCTTTAATAATTAGCAAAATCCTACCTCTCCTGCCTGAACTCCTACTACCTGGCTGCTCACTGTCAATGTCCTATTAGCCTCCTCTCACTATCTCTAATGCATTACCACCATGTCTTCCCACCTTACAGATGACCTAAGAAAAACCTCCATTGGGCAATTTATCCTTCTGGGACCAATGAAAACCATTGTCTTCTATCCAAATGTTAGTTGCTACCTCATCCATTTCCTCGATTTCTGTTTCAAGTTTCAACATCAACCTAGTGACCATAACTTTTTTTTATATACTACTATTGTGTCTTCCTCGTGTCCCAAGACCCTCCTGCTTAGGTAGCCATTGCTGCCCACCTGACCTACAAAAATTCCTCTGCTATCGGTCTGTAGCCCTAGTTGTAGGCAAGTTGAATGTTCTTGCCTTTATTGTCAGTAACAGCTGCTGTTTGACCCAGCCTGTGTAGACACATGTCTCCATGTCTTCACAATCTGGAACGATACTTAGATATATAAATGTTAGAATTCATGATTACAGATTAAGCATGGAAAACTAATCAAGGAGAACTCTTTATAACTAAGGCCTCAAATGGTAAGTAGTCATTATTTGAAAGGCAAATTACTATCCATCTCGAAATCCCAAGGTATCATTATGTCAAGCTAGCACTGTAGGTTCATATAAGAAAAACCTTCTCAGCTCCAAACATAAAATACTTCATAGTAATGATAACTAAATCATAAAACATACTTTAAAAATAAAAACACAACCACAATTGCTTAAAAAAAATAGAAAAAAAGAGAAATATATCCATGGAGCAGAAACGAACAAACAAACAAAAAATAAACCTAGCAATAGAGACACCTAAAGTCACTCACCTATTAGGAAATACGCAGAGGCAGTCAGGAGTTCAAATTATGTGGAAATTGTGGCACGGTAGCAAAGTTAGATTACTGAAGAAAATCAAAAACGGAAACAAGGATTTCCTGCCTGTGCATTATGACTTAAAAAATTCTATGATATGTACGCATAGCTGAGATTGGAATCTGGTAGCTCAGATGCTAGCAGAGTGATAGGAAGTATTAGAGAGAGCTATGCAACTGAGACTTGCATCATACCATTTACTGGCTCAAAAACTGGACCTTTTGTATCCTCAAGGAACAGAAGTCCCAAACTGACAATATAAGAACTTGTTCTAAACTGGGGAGCTGATCAAATAAAACAAACCAGCCAGACCTAAAAGGGATGAGTATAGCAGATAGAATAACTGAATTTTCTCATTTATGGTAAGTTTGCAGCAAGTTAAAATTCCAAGCCTACAGAAAAAAATCTTGAAAAAATAATAAATTCAAGAAATGTGAGGTTAAAGTCCTCGGGAAATACGGTAACTTGAAAAAGACCTTAAAACAAATGTTTGATATTCCCAAAACACTATAGGAATAAGCTTATGAAAAGCAAGAACAAGGGATTATAAAATAAAAAAAGACATGCAAATCAGAAAATGTATATATTTAAAAAATCCTATAAATCAAGACTATGGACTCTGAAATAAAAGCTCAAAAAATAGCATAAACCCTGAACTGGATATGGCTAAAGAAATAAGAGTCAATTTTAAGATGTTTCTAAAAACTGGACTCATAATGAAACACTGAGAGAGAAAGACAAAGAAATTGATAAAATGAAAAATAGGTTAAGAGAGCTGGAGAACAGACTTAAAAACTCCAACGAAGCCTAATAGTGATTCCAGAGGTAGAAAATAATGAGTATAGGAAAGCAATAATGGTGTGTGTGTGTGTGTGTGTGTGTGTGTGTGTGTGTGTGAAATTTTATACTAATTTAAACTATCATAATAGTGGTGGCAAAAGATACTTGTACACATACTAAACAGAGTTTACCACCTACAGACTTTCAAGAGAAAATAATTATGAGAAATATATAAGAAATTATAAACTACAAGATTTTTTAAAACTTCAGAGTCCTTCCCAGTTAAAGATAGTCAATTGAACATATAAGCATTTGTTTCTGCTTTGTACTGAAACCTCACTAAAGTGGCAGTAAAAGAATTTAATTAAAACCAACAAAGAGAAAGGGAGGCATAACAAAAAAAATTTTACAAGACTTCTTCAACCCTATTTATCACTCAGAATATAAGGGATTAAATCTGTATCCTTCAAGGGAGATACTTAGAATATTAATTTCTGTTGAAACTTTTAATCCAAAAACAAGGACCTACAAACATTGACATCACAGCTGTCAACAAAACAACCTCAGCATATAATATACCTATCTATTCACTCAGCATTTCCAATCAGCTTTTAATGTTCCGCTCTTCAAAAGGAACAACCAACCAAGAAAGAAGACCCACGAAGGTGGGTAGCCTCTAGATGCTGGAAAAGGCAAGGAAATGAATATTCCTCCAGAGTCTCAAGAAAGGAACACAGCTTTGCCAACACCTTGATTTTAGGCCTGGAAAACCTCCAGAACTATAAGAAGATAAATTTGTGTTGTTCTAAAGCCACTAGATTTGTGGTAATTTGTTACAGTGACAACAGAAAATGAATACAATATATTATCTGCTTCAGCTATGAATGGCATTAACATAGTCACAACACAAAATTAAATCAATATCATGCTGCAATTAAGCAGAGTATAAAGATTGTCCAAGTAGGGAGTTTTAAAAGTACCAAAATCTTTACCTTCCAGAGTGGGAAATTAATAAATAGTGCCTAAACATTTAAAATTAAGAAGGATCAATATAAACATGTCATTTAGGGATAGGTTATAAATACCTAAAAATTATCTGAAAGGGTCGAATTTGGTTGTTTCTGGGAAGAGGGCAGGAAACTACTGTTCTTTATTTTTCTTTTCTTTTTTTTTTTTTTTAAGATTCTGTCCACCTATATGACAGAGAGAAAGAGATCACAAGCAGGCAGAGAGGCAGGCAGAGGGAGAGGGGTAAGCAGGCTCCCCGCCGAGCAAAGAGCCCGACGTGGGGCTCGATCCCAGGACCCCGAGACCACGACCCGAGCCGAAGGCAGAGGCCCAACCCACTGAGCCACCCAGGTGCCCCATTTTTCTTTTCTTTTTTGACAAAAGTGTTGGGACTGGCTGGGCGTGTTGCCTTATTGTTTTCTGTGGGGGTTTTTGAGTATAGTTGACACAAAATGATACATTAGTTTCAGGTGTACAACTTAGTGATTTGACCAATTTATACATTATGCTATGTTCACCAAAGTGTAGCTACCATCTGCCACATAGTATCGTTATTACATTATCATTGACTATATTCCTTATGCTGTGCCTTTCATTCCTGTGATTTCTTCATTCCATAACTAGAAACCTGTATCTCTCTCCCCTTCTCTCATTTTACACAACCCCCTAACCCCCTTACCCTCTGGCAACCATCAGTTTCTTCTGTGTATTTATACTTTTGATTCTGCTTTTTGTTTGTTTTTTTCTAAGTTCCATTTATGAGTGGACCCACATGGCATTTGTCTTTCTCAGTCTGACTTACTTCACTTAGCAAAATACACTCTAGCTCTGTCCATGTTGTCTCACATGGCACAATCCCATCCTTTTTTATGGCTTCATGATATTTCATTGTGTGTCTGTGTCTGTGTGTGTATACATACACACATTTCCTTATCAAGTCATCTATTGATGGACACATGGGTTGTATCCATATCTTTGTTATTATAAATAATATTACATTAAACATAGGGGTGTATTTATTTTTTCAAATTAGTGTTTCATTTTCTTTGGGTAAATATCCAGTTGGAAAAGTATTGGATCATATGGTATTTCTACTTTTAATTTTTTGAGGAAGCTCTATACTGTTTTCCACAGTGGCTGTACCAATTTACATTCTCACCAACAGTGCACATGTATTCTTTTTGTTCCACATCCTCACCAACACTTGTTATTTCTTGTCTTTGATTTTAACCATTCTGAGAGATATAAGGAGATATCTCATTGTGGTTTTGATTTGCATTTCCCTGATGATGAGGGATGTTGAGCACCTTTTCATGTGTCTCTTGGCTATCTGTATGTCTTCTTTGGAAAAATGTCTATTCACATCCCCTGCCCATTTTTAAAATCAGATTGTTTGTTTTTTTGGTGTTGAGTTGCATAAGATCTTTGCATACTTTGGATATTAACCCCTTATCAGATATATCATTTGCAAATATCTTCTCCCATTCTGTGGGTTGTCTTTTTGTTTCACTGATGGTTTTCTTCCCTGTGAAAAAGCTTTTTATTTTGGTGTACTCTCAATAGCTTATTTTTGCTTTTGTTTCCCTTGCCTAAGGAGACAAATCCAGAAAAATGTTGCTAAGGCTGATGTCAGAGAAATTACTGCCTGTGTTGTCTTCTGGCATTTTCGTGATTTCAGGTCTCACTTTTAGGTCTTTAATCCGCTTGAGCTTATTTTTTGTATATGATGTTAGAAAGTGGTCCCATTTTATTCTTTTGCATGTAGCTGTCCAGTCTTGCCAGCACCACTGATTGAGAAGACTGTCTTTTCCCTATTGCATATTCCTGCTTCCTTTGTCATAGATTATTGTGGGTTCATTTCTGGGCTCTCTAATCTGTTCTATTGACCTACATGTCTATTTTTGTGCCCTAATGTTGTTCTTTTTAACAAACCTTGGAGAAATATTTGACTTTAAACTCAATCCCCATACAATTTTGATAAAGGTCAAAACAAATTTTAAAAATCATAACAGAATATTATGAATAGCTTTAGGCCATTACAATTCAAAAAGAAAATAAATGGATAAATTCCTATGAAAATAATAGAAGAAATAATAAACTGGAAGAAATAGAAAATTGAACCATGAGGTTAACATTAAATTCCCCTCCATATACCCTGTAGTAAAGAGGGAATGGGATCACACAAGAATCAAGTCAGTGTCATTAAACTATCATGAAAGTTAATCTTGCCTTCTGCAAACTGTTCTAGAAACTGAAAAAAGATGAAGAGCCATATAACCCATTTTGTGAGCTTAGTATAATGTTGATTTCAAAATCGAAGAGAAATAATAATAAAATCAACTTATGAACACAGATAAATTTTTAAAGGGAAAACAAATAAATACAACAACATATAGTACATAATCAAGTAGATTTATCCAAGAAATGAAAGGGCAGTTCAATTGAAAGAGCAGAGCCAAACTAACTCCATTTTGTGCTACACCCGCCTTTGAGTTAGTTAAGTCAGGTCATAGGAATGCGGAACCCGCCGACCCCGCGCACCATATAGGGTAAAAAGAAACTCAATTGGCCCTCTGTGTATGGCCAGATATCACCTTACAACTTTCTATGTGTGTGTTACAATCTCATTGGCCAAAAAAACCCCTACAAAACTGCTGCGCCTTCGGAAACCCGAAACCCGGGGCTCTTCTCCTTCAGGCCGCTGCGCCAGTAGGGGGTGGAGAAGCGGAGCCCAAGCTAGCTTGAATAAAGGCTCTTTGCTCTTGCATCGGACTCGGCTCCCTGGTGGTCTTTGGGGATCTAAAAATCTGGGCACAACATCAATATTAAATAATCTATCAATGTAATTCACAATTCTGAAAAAAAGAGAAGGGTCCAGAAGGGGTTGAATTACCTACAGTAATTTAAAAATATGTATATTAACATTATATTAAAAGAAGTACATGAAAAGCTCCATAAATGGGGGCACCTGGGTGGCTCAGTCATTAAGCATCTGCCTTCGGCTCAGGTCATGATCCCAGGGTCCTGGGATGGAGCCCTGCATTGGGCTGCCTGCTCAGTGGGAAGCTTCTCCCTCTCCCACTCCCCCTGCTTGTGTTCCCTCGCTTGCTGTGTCTCTCTCTGTCAAATAAATAAATAAAATATTTTTTTAAAAAAAGTTCCATAAATGAAGAAAAAAGCATACAATGAAAGTCTCCTCTTATTCATGATAAAAATCTTAGCATACTAGAGATACAAGGAAACTTCCTTTATTTGACGAACAGTATCTACCAAAATCTACACCAAATGCTGTACTTAATGAAGACATTTTTGAAACAATCTCACTCAAATCAGGAACAAAACTAGAACTGCTGAATCCCTATCACTAAGCAATATTATTTTCTATTTCCTAGCCTAAATAATTAGAAAAGAATAATACATCAATATAAGAATTTCAAAAGGAAGAAAACATTGTTAATATATGCAGGAGATATGAAAAGCCACAAAAATTTAAAAAAACAAATAACATAAGCATGAATAAGAATCTTCAAAATTGCTATATAGAAGACCAACTTACAGACATCAATTAAAAATGTAATAGAAAAAGGATCCTAATTGAAATGGACATGAAAATAAAAGGCATTTATCAAAATTTATCAAATGCAGCTAAACAAGTACATATCAAAGTATTTACAGCATTAAATGTTTCTATTAGACAAGAAAAAAACTCAAGTCAGTGACCTAAGATTCTACCTAAGAAATCTAAGATTTAAAAATATCTAAGAACTAATCAAGATCTAATAAACCTGAAAATGTAGAAATGAACCCACGCTTACATGATCAATTAAACTTTGACAAAGGAGGCAAGAATATACAATAGGAAGAAGACAGTCTCTTTAGTAAATGGTGCTGGCAAAACTGGACAGCTACATGCAAAAGAATAAAACAGGACCACTTTATTATACCATACACAAAAATAAACTCAAACTAAAGACCTAAATGCGAAACCTGAAACCATAAAATTCATAGAAAAATACATAGGCAGTAATTTCTCTGACATCAGCCTTAGCAACATTTTTCTAGATTTGTCTCCTCAGGCAAGGGAAACAAAAGCAAAAATAAACTATTGAGAGTACACCAAAATAAAAAGCTTTTTCACAGTGAAGAAAACCATCAGCGAAACAAAAAGACAACCTACTGAATGGGAGAAGATATCTGCAAATAATATATCTGGTAAGGAGTTAATAGCCAAAATATATAAAGAACTTATGCAACTCAACACCAAAAAAAAAAAAAAAAAAACCCAAAAAACAAACAAAACAAAACCTGATTTTAAAAATGGCAGAGAACCTGAATAGATATTTTTCCAAAGAAGACCTCTAGATGGCCAAGAGACACATGAAAAGGTGCTCAACATCCCTCATCATCAGGGAAATGCAAATCAAAACCACAGTGAGATATCTCCTTAAGCTTCTCGGAATGGCTAAAATAAAAAAGACAAGAAATAACAAGTGCTGGAGAATAAGCAGAGAGAGAGGAACCCTTGTGCACTGTTGGTGGGAATGTAAATTGACATAGCCACTGTGGAAAACAATATGGAGTGCCCTCAAAAAATTAAAAATGAAAATATTACAAGATCCAATACTTTCATTACTGTGGACTTATCCTCAAAAAACAAACACACTCATTTGAAAAGATAAATGCATAACATGTTTATTGCAGCATTATTTATAATAGCCAAGATATGGATGCAACCCAAGTGTCCACCAATAGATGAATGAATAAAAAAGATGTGATATATATGTATACAATGGAATATTACTCAACCATAGAAGAGAATGAGACTGTGCCATTTGTGACAACATAGATAGATCTAGAGGGTAATATGCTAAGTGAAGTAAGTCAGACTGAGAAAGACAAATATCATATGATTTTATTTATATGTAGAATCTAAAAAACAAAACAAATGAACAAAGAAACAGACAACAGCAACAAACAGACTCTTAAATACAGAGAACTAACTGATGGTTGCCAGAGGAGAGGTAGATTGGAGCAGGGTTGGGGGGAGGGTAGGTGAAATAGATAAGAGGGATTAAGAAAAAAAAAAAAAGAAACTTGAAAATGAAGAGAAAATTAAATCCAAAGGAAGCAGAAGAAAGGAAACAATAAAGATAGAAAAATTCGATGACAGAGAAAATAAGAAAACAATTTTAAAAATCACTGAAACCAAAAGCTGGTATCTTGAAAAGATCAATAAAATTGGTAAGCTTCTACACAAACTGATATAGAGAAAAAGAAGGAATATAAAAATTATCATTATCAGGGGCGCCTGGGTGGCTCAGGGGGTTAAAGCCTCTGCCTTCGGCTCAGGTCATGATCTCAGGGTCCTGGGATCGAGCCCCGCATCGAGCCCGCATCGGGCTCTCTGCTCGGCGGGGAGCCTGCTTCCCCCTCTCTCTCTGCCTGCCTCTCTGCCTACTTGTGATCTCTCTCTCTGTGTCAAATAAATAAATAAAATCTTAAAAAAAATTATCATTATCAGTTATGAAGACAAGTATGTCACTACAGATACTACAAACATTACAAGGATAAGAAGGAAACATTAATGAACAAATTTATGGAGATGATGTAGATGAGATGAACAAATTTCTTGAAAGACACAAATTGCCAACTCTCAAGAAGAAATAGATAATCTGAATAGACCTTTATGTATTAAATCAATTAAATTCATAGTTTAAAACCTTGATCATAAAGAAAATTCCAAACAAAAAAACTCCAAGAAGCCCAAGTCCTAATGAACATACTAACAAAAAATTTTAACAAAATATTCACAACTGGAATCCAGAAATACGTAACAAGGACAATACACCGTAACCAAGTAGAGTTTTATTTTGAGACTGCAAAGGTGGTTCAACACTGGAAAAATAACCACTGTGATCCAACACGTCAACAGACTTTTTAAAAAGATCATTTCAATAGATACAGAAAAACATTTGAAAAACTCCAACCCGCATTCATGATAAAATCCCTCAACAAACTTTGGATAGAAGGCAACTCCCTCAAACTTATAAATGACATGTAAAAAAAAAACCTAATGCTGATTTCATATTGAGTGGTGAAAGAATACTTTCCCCAATAAGATCAGGAGCAAGGCAAGGAGATCTACTCTAACCACTTCTATTCAACATTGTATTACAGGCCCTATTCAGTTCAAATACAGCAAAATCGAAATGAAACAAGGAGAAGTATACAAATTAGAAAAGAGGAAATAAAAATGTATTTTTAGACAACATTATCATCTACACGGAAGGGCCAAACAATCTAAAAAAAAAAAAGCTACTAGAATTAGTGACTTTTGTAAGGTCATAGGATACAAAGTCAATATAAAAATTAATTATATTTCTGTATATAACAATAAACATTCAAAAGGAATTTTTAAATGCTATTTATAATAGCATCAAAAATGTAATACTTAGAATAAATATAACAAAATATATACAAAACCTACACACTGAAAACTATAAAAACATTGAGAGAATTTAAAGAAGAAATAAATAATGCAAAACTATATCATGTTTCTATATCAGGAGACAAGATTGTTAGGGTGCAACTTACCCCCAAATTAATGTACACATTTATTTCAGTCGATTAAAACTTTCAGCTGGAAAAACTGATTAGTTGGTTATAAAATTTATATGGAAATGCAAAGGACTTAGAACAGCCAAAATATTTTTTAATGAAGAACAAAGCTCGAGGATCCATAATACCTTATTTCAAGATTTACTGTAATTCTATAGCAGAGGGATGCCTAAGTGGCTCAGTCTGCCTTGAGCGTCTGCCTTCATCTCAGGTTACGATTGCAGGGTCCTGGGATCAAGTCCTGAATTGATCTCCTCATCCAGTGGGGAGCCTGCTTCTCCCTCTGCCTGTCGTTCCCCCACTTGTGCATTCTCTCTCTCTGTCTCTCTTTCTCTCTCTCTGACAAATAACTAAATAAAAATCTTTTTAAAATAATAATAATAATTCTATAGCAGAGTTTCACAACCTCAGCGCTATTAACATTTTGATCTGGATAATACTTTGTTGGTGGTGTCTACCCAGCTTCCACCCACTAGATACCAGTAGCACTCACCTCTAGTAGTGACAATCAAAAGTGTCTCCAGACATTGCCAGTAGCACTCACCTCTAGTAGTGACAATCAAAAATGTCTCCAGACATTGCCAAGTGTTCCCTCCCCCCAGAGAGGGGGATTGCCCCAGTTGAGAATCACTGAACTATAGTAATTGATACAATGTGCTAATGTTGCAAGGTTATACACATAAATTACACAGACAGAAGAGAGTCCAGAAGTAGACTCGCATATATATGGTCAATTGATTTTGGACAAGGTGCCAAGGTAGTTCAATGAGCAAGGGATAGTCTTGTCAACAAATAATGCTGGAAAAATTGGGCATCCATATGAAAAAATATATATATGCCTGGAACTACCTTGCCCCAGAGAAAAAAGTCATCTCAACATCCATCAAAGTTCTAAATCAAAGAAATGAACCTATAAAATTCTAGAAGAAAACAAATGACATCATTTTGAACTTAGTTAAGGCAAAGACTTCCCAGAATACAAAAGGTAAGTCATAATACAAACTCCACAGAGAAAATGAAAAGGCAAATCACAGAATGGGAGAAGATATTTTTCAAAATACCTATCTTTTAAAGGATTGTAATATGCATTTACCTTACAACTTAATAACAGAAATACAAACATCTCAATTTTAAAATGAGAAAACAATTTGAACGGACATTTCTCTAAAGAAGATGTACAGATGGCCAGTAAGCACATGAAAAAATGTTCAATATCATTAGTCATAGGGATATGTAAATTAAACTACAATGAGCTACCACTACACACTCACTAGAATGGCTAAAATAGACAGACAAGGCAAGATACGAAGTTAATATACAAAAGTCAATTACTTCCCTATATACCAGCAATAAACAAGTGAAATTTGGAAATTAAAAACACAACACTACTGGGAGCTTGTGAAGATGGCAGAGTAGAAGGACCCCGAGCTCACCCTGTCCCACATTTACAAGTAGATGTCATCCACATCCAAGTCAATAAACTGGAGAGTGATCCCAAGCTTGGCAGATCAAACTCCACAACTAAATATAAAGAAGGAGCTGCATCTGAAAGATTGGGACAGTCAGAAAGGCAGAGGGAGGCTGCCCACGGGAGGGAGGGAGCTGGGCATGGAAAGGACAGAGCAATGGGCCCTCACACCAGGGAGATCACACACAGAAGACTAATCCATATAGCCTTGGGCTTTAAAAATCAGAGGGTCTGAATTCATTAGTTTGTATAAGCGGTGGGACTTGTGAAGCCTGGAGCTTTAAAATCCAGCTGACAGCACTGGGCAAGCCCAGGAGGCAAGTGATAGCTGAGTTGTGGCCCTTAAAGAGACAGCAGCCTGCAAAGATGCGTCAAAACAGAAATGGCAGTTTATACAATGTCTGGGGTAAACAGGAGACTGATCTGTTTATATCGATTTTGGAGCACGTTAGGGGGCTTCTTCAAAAACAACGGACTTGGCAGGCACCATTTTCTTCCCCCAACCCCCAGCATAAGCACAAAGACACCTCCCCGGAAATGGGGCTGCACAGACACTTGCCACGTAATCTGCTAGCAGTGCGCCACACCAATGAACGAGTTCTCCTGAGGACTCACCCACCCCAAGCCTGCTAGACTCAGCCCTGAGCTCAGGGCAAATTTCGTAAACGCCACGCAGGCAGCATGCCCGACCATCCACTGTGCTGTGTCCAGCCATGCCTTCTCAGCCACTGAGGGTGCTGCTCCCGGCCCCAAGCCCCCAGCTGCCATCATACACCCCCAGAGCCATGGAGCACACGCCCAACGCTCCTTTGCACACAGTGCTCAGCTGACCACCCACGGCGAACTACGTGCCACACCGCAGGCCCTCAGCCACTGTAGCGTGCCACACCCAGCCTCACACACCCAGCCGACATGGCACACAGCCCCCAGCTGCCACACTGCTTCAGGTGACCCAGCATAGGACTAGTGGCCCGGCACAAATTTTGCTAGTGCTGCCGCCCTGCTTCCAAGTTCCCTAGTGGGCACACCCCTTCAGAACTGGCCTGCTCGGGTCCCACTAACACCACAGAGAGCAAGCACAGCCCACAACAGGCAGAGAGAGTCCGGACAACTGCATTGAAAAGTAGAGTGACAGACACAATAGCAGGGTGTAAACAATACACACTGTTGACTCTCTTGAAGTGCCAGGTTCTGGTGAACCGGGGACACTGCGCTACAAGGCACTCCAGGATCTCTTCTTAAAATCACTACTTTCAAGAGCAGAAGACACAGCTGACTTTCTTGACACAGAGACACAGATAAAATGAGGAGACAGAGAAAATTATCCCATAGGAAAGAATAGGACAAGGCCACAGCCAGAGATCTAAGCAAAGAAGACTGAAGTAACATGTATGATAGAGAATTTAAAGCAATGATCATAAAGATAATCACTGCACTTGAGAAAAGAGTAGAAGACCTGAGGGAGGCACTTAACACAGAGATGAGGAATAACATAAAGGACACAAAACATGAAATGAGAAATATGCTTGATAGAATGAACAGTAGGATGCAAGAAGCAGAGGAGTGGAAAGTAATCAAGCTGAACAAAAGACAGAGAAAAAATATGCAAAACAAGAATAGACTTAGGGAACTCAGTGTCTCCATCAAATGTAATAATATTCATTTTATAGGATCCCAGAAAAAGAGGAAAGGGGGAAGAAATTTTATTTGAAGAAATAATAGTTGAAAACTTCTCTAATCTGGAAAAGGAAACAGATATCCTATTCCAGGAGGCACAGAGAACCCCCAACAGAATCAACAAAAGCAGACTCACACCAAGACATATTGTAACTAAATTTGCAGATATTGTGATAAAGAAAGAAGTTTAAAAGCAGCAAGACAAAAGAAGTCATTAACTTATAACGGAAAACTCATCAGAGTAGCAGATTTTTCAAAATAAACTTTGCAAGACAGAAGGGAGTGGCATGGTATACTCAAAGTGCTAAATAGGAAAAAGCTGCAGCCAAGAATACTCCATCTAGCAAGGCTATCATTCAGAATAGAAGGAAACATAAAGGTTTCCTAGACAAAAACCAAAGCACTTCATTACCACTAAACCAGCTCTGCAGGAAATGATAAAGATTGGAGCAGAAATAAATGATTAGAAACTAAAAGAAGAAAGAAAGAAAAAGAGAAGAAAGAAAGAAAGAAAGAAAGAAAGAAAGAAAGAAAGAAAGAAAGAACAAACCAACCACAGAACAGATCAATGAAACAAGGAGCTGGTTCTTTGAAAAACTCAGCAAAATTGACAAACCTCTAGGCAGACTTATCAAGAAAAAAAGAGAAAGGACTCAAATAAACAAAATCACAAATGACAGAGGAGAAATAATAAACACCACCACAGAAATAAACAATCTTAAGAAAATATAATGAAAAGCTATATGCCAACAAATTGGACAACCTAGAAGAAATGATTGAATTCCTAGAAACATAAACTACCAAAACTTAAAAAGGAGGAAATAGAAAATTTGAACGGACTGGTAATCAGCAAAAAAATTAAATTAGTAATCAAACAACTCCCAACAAACAAAAGTCTAGGACCAGATGGCTTCTCAGGCAGACTCTACCAAACATTTAAAGAAGATTTAATACCTGTATTTCTTAAATTATTGCAAAATACAGAAAAGGAAAGAAAACTTCCAAATTCATTCCATGAAACCAGCATTACCCTGACCCCAAACCCAGATAAAGACATCACTAAAAAAGAGAACTACAGGTCAATATCCCTGATCAACATACAGGCAAAAATCCTCAACAAAATACTAGCAAACTGAATTCAAAAATACATTTAAAAAATTATTCACCATGATCGGGGGGATTTATTCCTGGGTTGCAAGGGTGATTCAATATTCACGAAACAATCAATGTGATACATCACATTAATACAAGAAAGGATAAGAACCACATGATCATTTCAATAGATGCATAAAGAGCATTTGACAAAGTACAACATCTATTCATGGTAAAAACCCTCAACAGAATAGGTTTAGAGGGAACATACCCCAACATAATAAAGGCCATCTATGAAAAACCCACTGCTAACATCATCCTTAATGGGGAAAACTGAAAGCTTTTCCCAGAAGATCAGGAACAAGACGAAGATGTCCACTCTCACCACTTTTATTCACCATAGTACTGGAATTCCTAGCCACAGCAGATAACAAAAAGAAATAAAAGGAATCCAGATTGGTGAAGAAGAAATAGAACGCTCACTATTTGCAGGTGACATGATACTCTATATAGAAAACCCTAAAGACTCCACCAAAAAACTGCTAGAACTGGTAAATGATTCAGTAAAGTTGCAGGATATAAAACCCATCTAGAGAAATCTGTTGTATTTCTATACACCAATAATGAAACAGCAGAAAGAGAAATTAAGAAAACAACCCCATTTATAATTGCACTCAAAATAACAAGATACCTAAGAATAAACTTAACCAAAGAGGTGAAAGACATATACTCTGAAAAGAATAAAACACTGATGAAAGAAACTGAAGATGACACAAAAGAATGGAAAGACATTTGATGCTTACGGATTGGAAAAACAACTATTGTTAAAATGTCTATATTACCCAAAGCAATATACAGATTGAATGCAATCCCTATCAAAATGCCAACAGCATTTTTCACAGAACTAGAATAAATCCTGAAATCTGTATGGGAGCACAAAAGACTCTGAATAGCCACAGCAACGTTGAAAAAGAAAAGCAAAGACATGATGAGTACTGGGTGTTATATGCAACTAATGAATCACTGAACACTACATCAAAAACTAATGATGGACTATATGTTGCTAATTGAACATAATAAAAAAAGCAAAGATGGAGGAATCACAAGTGTAGACTTCAACTTATATTAAAAAGCTATAATGATCAAAACAATATAGTACTGGCATAAAAATAGCCACATAGATCAATAGAACAGAATAGAAAACCCAGAAATGAATCCACAAATATATGGTCAATTAATCTTCAACAAAGCAGGAAAGAATATCCAATGGAAAAAAGATAGTCTCTTCAACAAATGGTGTTGGGAAAACTGGACAGCAACATGCAAAAGAATGAAACTGGACCATTTTCTTACACCACGCACTAAAATAAGTTCAAAACGGATGAAAGACCTAAATGTGAGACAGGAAGCCATTAAAATCCTAGAGGAGAACAGAGGCAGTAAGCTCTTTGACATCAACCACAGCAACTTCTTACTAGATATATCTCCTGAGGCAAGGGAAACAAAAGCAAAAATAAATTATTGGGACTACATCAAAATACAAAACTCCTGCACAGCAAAGGAAACAATCAACAAAACTAAAACGCAATCTACAGAATGGGAGAAGATATTTGCAAATGATATATCTGATAAAGGGTATCCAAAATATATAAAGAACTTATAAAACTCAGCATCAAAAAAAAAAAAATCCAATTAACAATGGGCAGAAGACATGAACAGACATTTCTCCAAAGAAGATATCCAGATGGCCAACAAGACACATGAAAAGATAATCATTATCACTTACCATCAGGGAAATGCAAATCAAAACTATAATGAGCTAACACCTCACACCTGTCAGAATGGCTAAAATCAACAACAGAAGAAAGAGGTGTTGGTGAGGATGTGGAGAAAGGGGAACCCTCTTGCACTGCTGGAGAGAATGCAAACTGGTGCAGCCACTCTGGAAAACAGTACGGAGTTTCCTCAAAAAGTTAAACATAGAACTACCCTATGATCCAACATTCGCACTACTGGGTATAAACCCAAAGAATACAAAAACATGAATTCAAAGGGATACATGCATCCCTGTGTTTATAGCAGCATTATTTACAATAGAAAAGATATGGAAGCAGCGCAAGTGTCCATGGACTGATGAATAGATAAAGAAATTGTTGTGTACATATATACAGTGGAACATTATTCGGCTATAAAAAATGAAATTTTGCCATTTATAACATGGATGGAACTAGAGGGTATAATGCTAAGCAAAATAGGTCATTCAGAGAAAGACAAATACCATATAATTTCATTCGTATGTGTAATTTAAAAAACATAACACATGAGCAAAGGGAAGAAAGAGAGAGAGAAATCAAGAAACAGATTCACCGGGGCGCCTGGGTGGCTCAGGGGGTTAAAGCCTCTGCCTTCGGCTCAGGTCATGATCTCAGGGTCCTGGGGTCGAGCCCCGCATCGGACTCTCTGCTCAGCGGGGAGCCTGCTTCCCCCTCTCTCTCTGCCTACCTCTCTACCTACTTGTGATCTCTCTCTCTGTCAAATAAATAAAATCTTAAAAAAAAAAGAAACAGACTCAATCATAGAGAAGAAACTGATGGTCACTGGAGGGGAAGTGGGCAGGGGGATAGGTGAAACAGGTGAAGGGGATTAAGGAATACACTTATGATGAGCACCGGGTGATGTATGGAACTGGTGAGTCACTATATTGTACCCCTGAAATCAATACAATAGTGTATGTTAACTATCCCGGAATTAAATAAAAACTTAATTAAAAGAAAAAGAAGCAAGTGTGAGTGGCTCCAGGCTTTGTGTTCTGGAAGGATGTGAAGAGAAATAAAGCTGAGCTAAACATGGGAAAGTAAAGTTTATCTGTAATGTTTTATTTACTTCATTAAATATATCTGAAGCAGAAATGACAAAATACTAACACTTGTTCATTCTGAGCAGTATATATGTACTTATTTGCTCACTGTATTAGACGTTTCTCTGAGTTTCTAAATATTTTAAAGTCTTCAAAATTAAAAAATAAGAAACAAGAAATGATAAATTTATAATAAATTTGAGCAAAATGAAGAAATAGAAATTAAAATTATAAACAGCCATATCCCTGTATACCAGCAATTTCCCTGTATACCAGCCATGATAGAAAGATCCCCTTCACAAAATTAAAAGCATAACATAAATTTTACCATTCTACACTCTATACAAATAGACATATAGAGGGTCAAATTCCACACAGCTGGTAAGTAGAAGAGCTGAGGTAATAAAAATTATTTTAAAGCTACAAAAATATTTAAACTTTGTAACTAGGACAGAGTCAGGCTACAAAATATGGAAATTAGATAAATTCCAAAGAGAATCTACTATATATATAACAATTTATGCATATTAAATGTAGCATCACAGAATAGTGGGAAAGGATTAATTATCCAATATCTGTTATTGTGAACAATTGAAAGGGAAAACAATTTAGGAAATTACCTCATACCACACGCCAAAGTAAATTCTGGAAGAATTAAACAAATATAAGCAATAAAAATGAAAAGAAATCCATTTAAGCACTTATCTAATTTGGGTGGGGAAAAATTTACACGTGAATTCATCAGAAAAAAATAGAAATGGAAAGATATATGTAATTACATAAATGTTAATTTGTGCATAAAATTTCATTTAAAACACAAACGTGGGAAATATCTTCCACATATACCACAGAAGAAAGGTCTAATGTCTATTAAATGTATACATTGTCCATACAAATGAATAAGAAACATATAAGTTCTCAATAGAAAAATTATACAGGTCATTAACATATGTTCATAGGAAGGGGATAAAAGTGACCAAGACACCCAAGACAATATTCATGCCCAGTATAATAAAAGAAACATTAAAACAGTAAGATATCATTTAGCCTCTATTATACTGGCATATTTTAAAAGAATGACAATATCCAGCTTTGGTATAGGTGTATGAGCAGAAATTGCCCATCTTATACTGTGAGACAACTTCACACATATACCAAGAGCCTTTAAAAATTTAATCCTTAGGTCCAATAATGTCTCTTATAAAAACCCATCTTAAGAAAGTCATTTATTCAACAAATATCTAGTAAAGATCTACAATGTATCATACATTGTTCTAGGTACTGGGAGATAGAATAGTGAATACAAAGTAAAGAAAAATCTCTGTGCTCAAGGGGCTTACATTTTAATACAAAGATCCGGACAATAAATTAGAAAATATCTCAACTATTAGGTTATGATACAGATCAGGGAGAAAAAATAAAGCAAGAAAAGAGAAGAGTGAGTGTTGGAGAAGAAAGGTTTGCACTTTTATGGATAATTGTTATAGGAGACCGTATGGAGGTAATATTTGAATAAAGACCTAAAAGAGGTGAGGTTCAAAAAAGCAAAGATTTATGCATAAAGGTATACATTGCAGGGCTATTCATGATAAATTAAAAATAACTTAAATGATTAATACAGGATCTGTTAAATAATTAAAGTAGTTACGAATTGTAAAACTGAAAATTATGAAGCCGTTAAAAATTGTCCGAAGGCTGGCGAATGACATAATGAAATGCCTACAGTACAATACCCATGGAGAAGCCAGATATGAAATAGTACATATAAGATATGATCCCAATTATGTAAACATGGAAACACATCTGGGAGGAAGCCAAGCAAGTTGTCTTTGGACAAGGTATTGAGAGGTGATTTGTGTTTTCTCTCCATTTTTTTAAATTTTCTATTATGAGGCTGTTTCATTTTACGAATAGAAAAAATAGAAATAGATATTACAGTCTTAAGGAAGATTAATAAATGTACAAAAATTTTTAAATGGTGGTGCTAATCAGCCATGCCTAGAATAGTGGGTCCAGCTTTGGATATTAAGGGTGATACTGAAAACTTCAGCATCTCTTATAGAAGATACTCTAAATATACACCATATGAACTCAAGAATTGGGAATATATGGACTGGAGAAAAGATACAAAGAACAAACTATCTTTAAACTTTTGAATGGCTAATTACAGGGCAAGGAAATAGACATTAGCATTCCTGTTGCTCCAAGGAGCAACCCATGGGTTGGATTCAAAAGACAGATTTCAGGTCAGTCAGTATGAAGAACTTGTTAACAATCACAGTTATCAGGTGGTATTAAGCAACCTTTCCTGGAACTATTCATACCGAAAATAAATGACCATATGTACTTCTTGATAAGACTACCACTGTATGATTGGTAAGGACCCTGCTATTTCTGAGCTCCTCTTGCACTATTTTAAAAAATTATTTTATGTTATGATCACTTACATAATTCCACCCCCATCCACCTCCCCTTCCCTTCAAAAAAATCTATGTAATACTCGATTCCTTCTAAGAAATCATTTTTAAACAGAAAAGAGTACCCTTCAAAATATACATCCTGGAGATTTTTATTCTTCCTTCTGTGTCTAGTGAGGAGACATTGTGTACAAACATCAATACCTTTAAAATAATGTTTTAAGTACAAAAAATGTTTTTCTATTACCAACCAATATTTCCCTTTACCATAGATCTTCCCCCTAGGAACAAACTGTCTGGACCACTACATTTCAGAATATGAGATAATCCTCTTGCCTCTGTTCCACAGTATCCTGCACCATTTTCTTTGCAGTGCCTTTAGTTCATTTTAAAACCAGCAGTGGTGAAAATATCACCTAGTACTCAGAGTTACTACAGATTTTAGAACATAGTCAGTTCTTTTCTTAACTTTCAGAACAGTGATGATTTCAGCAATCTCAGGAATAGAACGAGGAAAGGGCATTCCTGTGATCTCTTCTAAGCCCTATGAATACCTCCGCCAAAATTAGCAACCTTCAGAATTCCACATAAAATCCTTAGTGTTGCTTAAACAAGTAACTGAGCCTGAACTACCAGCACAGGACCATGAGAATGTAGTAAAGAATAGAGCATAAACTGTAGAATCTTTCAGCTAGGTCTCGTCCAACCTTCCTCATTTTACAGTTATGGAAACAGAAGCTCAAACAAGTGACTTGTCATAAGAAACTAAGTCAGCATCCAAACCAAGACTAGAATCTAGACTAGGCTATCTGAAATCTCATTTTCAGAGAGATTTTTAATATCCAATTCTTCATATTTCTTTCTCTTACCAAGTGTACTTTCTCTAACTTGTTGAATGGGGAGAATGAAGAAGATCTGGGAAGAGTGCTGACTCATTGAGAATTTCAGTTAAAGCAACATGACATATAACCTGGTTTCAAATAAGCCTATCGTCGGGGCACCTGGGTGGCTCAGTGGGTTAAGCCTCTGCCTTCGGCTCAGGTCATGATCTCAGGGTCCTGGGATCGAGCCCCGCATCGGGCTCTCTGCTCAGCAGGGAGCCTGCTTCCCCCCCTCTCTCCGCCTACTTGTGATCTCTCTCTCTCTCTGTCAAATAAATAAATAAAATCTTCAAACAAAATAACCCTGTGCTTTTGTGGACATGAGACTAGAGGGACTCTTACCTTTCCTTACAGCACTATCATCTGCCAAACAACAGCACAATGGATATGATCATGCAGTCTTTTAGTAAGCACTGTGGGCATCAGAATGGGGACTTAGAAGCTGGGCATCGTTTGTCAGTACACAGTCCTGCTGAAAAGTCTAATACTGGTAACCATGCCTTCCTTCTTGAAGCAGTATATTTTCCTCTATGCAATAACCACAATGTACAACTATATAATTCAATAGTTTGTAGAATAAGGTCTATCTCACTATCTCAACCATGAACCCAAAGTGGCAACGACCATGTTTATTTTGGTCGCCATTACATTCTCCATGTTTAGTAAATGGTATGTACTCAATAAATGTCCAACTAATGGATGAGACCTCTCCATTCTCAGCTCTTTCATAATACCGTATTCTCAAACATTCCTTCCACACACCTTCCCTCTCCTCTGTAGCCTTAGCACAATCTCATCTTTGTTTTCCCATATCCTAAAGCGTAACCATTTCCCAAAGAAGAGATCTTTGGATCCCTTCTTTCCACTTCAAGTACTGCCTCTATATCAATGACTCTAATCACTCTCTCCAGTTGACTTATTTTGAGAGCTCCAATTCCACATTTCTTTCAACTGTACCCAATTCTTTTTGCTGGGCTGTGTGACCTCAGTCAAATCAAGTGGCTCCCCACACCAGGATCAGTTAGCTCATCCATAAAATAAAGGTGTTGCCTCTCTACTGCCTATAAAAGAAAACTCTAATTCTCCACGCTAGCATTTAATATTATTTACAGCCAAGCTCACTACCTATTTTGCTAAATATTTCTTACATACTTTTTTTTTAATTTTTTTTTTTAAGATTTTATTTGACAGAGAGAAACACAGCGAGAGAGGGAACACAAGCAGAGGGAATGGGAGAGGGAGAAGCAGGCTTCCCACAGAGCAGGGAGCCTGATGCGAGGCTCGATCCCAGGACCCTGGGATCATGACCTGAGCCGAACGCAGATGCTTAACCGACTGAGCCACCCAGGCGCCCCTTACATACTTTTACCATACATTTTACTCCAACACAACTAAGCTCCTCATGTTCCTAATACATATCCTCTGCTTTTCTGGTCTCTTCCTAGAACACCAAACCGTACCTCCAAAGTTTGCTTAATCTTTGAAGCCCAGTTCAAACACCACTTCTGGGAAGCTGCCTTTGCTCTCCTTGCATGCCCTTCTTTTATGTGTGTGGATTACATTCTCCTAAAATGATAGTTGTTTGTATATTTCTTCTCTCTCTTACTTGACTCTGTCCTGTTGGACAGCAGAGGCTATTCCTAAATCAGCCCGTATCTCCCACATCGCCTTTTGCTCATAGCACTTAGTAACCTTATACTGAATGGATTCAGTTTAGGCTCTATCAGTCATCCTGCTTAAAAAGCCTTTAATCAGTCCCTGTGTTTCTGGAATAAACATCAACATCCTTACAATGGTCACTTCGGCTACACCAGCTTTTGTTCAATTTCTCAAATGCACTATGCATCTCAAGGCCCTCAGGCATGCTCTTCTCTTCATCTACAAAACTACTCCAACCTTACCATAATAAGCCCACCCTACCCCCATGTCTCTACTCACCCTTAATATCACTTCAAGGAAGCTTTTCTCAAACCCCACACTAGATCAGTTTTTTCTGTTATATACCTTCATAGCCCCACCCTCATACTTTTCCTTCATAGCATTTACTACCGACTGAAATAACTGTTGTGTGATTTATGGTCTCTTCCCCATCAAACTGTAAGTTCCAAGTAAGCAAAGGCCATGTCTGTTTTGCTCACCCTTGTATTATCTGCATGATGCTTATTAACTGCATGGTGCTTAACCACATCACTTAACAAATGCTGGACCCCTGAATTGATGAACAATTGATTTAAAGGTAAAGACTTGGGGCTTAGGGCATATAAAATCTTTGCCTGGCTTGCTATAATTCCTTTAAAATAAAATTGGGATTCCAGATAAATTGGTCTTATATTCACCGTTAGAAACTTATAAAATAGGATAAATACTGTCTCCCAAATGCTAGAAGGAAACCAAAATTACCTATTATTTAATGAACATGTGGCTCCAAAATGCACACCACCAAGCGACTTGCTCGTTCACTTAATAAACATTTATTAAACACCTACTATATGCCACCCACTAGGATAGTGGCTGATAGTATAATAAATTGGAGTGACAATTTACTTGCTTGGAATATATAATCTAAGAGGTGCATTTATAAAAGCTTTAAAAAAACCCTTTATGACAGTCACAACAAGTGATGTTACTTTGTAAGGATGTTAAGTTCTTTGTCAAAGGAGACATTTAAACTGATGGTGAAAAATCATTTGGCAAAAATGACTTTGAAATTATAACTGGGCCAAATCTGGGCCTCCTAAATTCCTGGTAGCCTAGACTAGAGCTGTTCAAAGTGTGGTCTACAGAGCAATGCCTGTCTGCAAACTATTATTGCCAGGCAGTAATGACCTAGGAGCAGAAATTGAAAATAATCACTTATAAAATACTATAGCAATTTAAAAAATAATTTTTACGTCTGTTGAATCTAGTAATAAGAATGTGAGCTTATATTTTGTCTTTTCTTTCATTTTCTAATAATTCATAATGTATTTTACTAAAGTAACAGTCTGTGATGGATTGGAAAATTTTTAAAAACTGGTCTTTGAACAAGGTAGTTTGAAAAGCACCGAAACAGCAGATTCAGGATTACCTGGTAGTTTGCTAAAATGGAAAGTCTTAGGTTGTACCCCCAGACCCTCTGAGTCATAATTAGCATTTTAACAAGATCCCCAGGAGATTATTTTGCACATTAAAGTTTGAGAAGCACTGGCCTAGATGATTTCTGAAGCCCTTACAAACCTGAGACTTTATAATTTACTTCGGATAGAGAATTTCGGAGCTGAAAGACCCTTCGTGATACAATCCACCTCATCATCATTTTCAGATGGAAAAACTGAGGCCCATGGAGGGGGACTCAGGTGTCCAAGGTAACTGGCAAATTAGCAGAGCTAGGAATAAAACTCAAGTTCCCTAACGCCCAGGTCAGTTCTCCACTCTAACACACTGTTGCTCACTCCTACTCTACCCAGTCTCACTCTGCACCATCGTCTCAGTGATGTCATTGTTTCTGAGATACTTTCTGATAAAAGAATTTATTCTTTTACCTTCCATATACTGTGTGAACCTTGAATCACCACCATTTCAAATGTCTCCTTTATAATTGCCCTAAATCACTGTTGCTCAAATCTCACATGCCTATTGTCTGGCTGCTATATGGACATTCTGGGGCTTCAGAAGGACTAGCACTAACTGATTTCTGGTCTTTAGAGGGGGAAAAAAAGGGAGCTTCTTTTTTCCCATGAGTCCACCTGATACCAAATAGCAAGCTCTTCCAAGGAAGAGAACATACACTATCAAGGCTGCTTTAGAAAGCTCAGTATGCTAGTTTGTGACTGACAAACAAGAGAATGGGATACTGGGTCATATTAATTAAAGTCTAGCTTCCAAAATGAGGCAAACAATGATCGTTTACTTGTGATCTTGTCAGATCTGAGGCTTTGAGGGGAGAGGTATGACTGATGTCTTCAACTGTCTGAAGAGCTATTATTAAGAAGAAGCAAATTTGTTGCAGTTAGTCCCAAAGAAGCAATGAATACAAGTTACACGGAGACAGACCTTGGCTTATAATGGGGATTACTTTCTGGCAATCAGAATCGCTCAAAGATAAAAAGAGCCATCTAATGAGCTCTCTGTCACTGCAGTGAGATCAAATAGAAATCAGTCAATGAATTGAATGCTTAGGACAAATTGAAGAACTGGGTAGAGAAGTAAAGCTTAATGACCTTCCAGGTCCAAGGTTTTAATATTCTAAAATTTTCAGGACCAGGTGACTCCAGCTCTCAGAAAATAAGAGCAAGATTTGGTCCTGAAAAAAAGCAGTCTTTTGCTGGATGTGAGATGGATGAGGTTATGACAGTAAAAAAGTGAAGTCTTTCCAGATAGCCTTTTCAAAAGAAAGCAGGCTGGCCAACGAAAGCCTTTTGGGCAGCTTCTCCAGGAAACCCAGGTGAAGCTTGGTTCCACAATGGCCAGCCACTACGCCCCACTCTAGGTTCCTATTACTCTACACAAAGGCTAGGCTACTACTCTCCTTTTCTTTCTTTCTTTCTTTTTTTTTTTTTTTTTTTTTTTTTTGCCAAGAGTACCCTTCCTATCCCACCTACACTTGCCTAACCAACAAAGGTGCAACATTTTGCCCAAGGAGGCAGTAGTGCTTAATGGTCAAGACCATCCATTCTAGAACCAGGTTGCCTGTGTTTTAATTCTCCATTGGGACATGTAATTACTCTGTAACCTTGGACAGTTACTTAACCTCTCTGTGCTTCCGTTTCCTCATCAGTAAACCAAGAATAATAATAATATTTGCTTCATAGTGTTAGTGTAAGAATATACATTAAACCCGCAGCCTAAGATCCAAAACATAGAAGGCACTCAACAATGTTAGCAATTAGTATTGTTGATGTAATAATTACTACCATGGGCGTGCCAGTGTTGCTAACCCAAAAACTCCCATCAAGCAACCAGATCCCTTCTACTACCAGTTCAGAGGGGCTATACTACGTTACGAAAGCTTCAGCCAGTCCTTGCATAGCTCCAGACATCCCGAACCTGCTGATCCTCAATAAACCATAGGATTCACAGCAGGAATCCTGGCTTCTCACCCTGCTCTGAATCCAAAAGCCACCCCTCCCCCAGTCCTCCTGCCTATGCCACCCTCAGCCACGGAGGACCAGCAAGCTGGGAAACCGATTCCAGACGAACCATCAGGTGTTTCTTCCTTCTCAAGGACACAGCTGGACTTACACCATGCCTGCCAGTGGGATGGGGTAGGGTATCTGAATCCCTGGTCTAGCTTGTCTGTTCAACTACCCAGGATGGGGAGTGGGCAGGCACTGGGGCTTCCCACGGGGAAACGAGAGAGGCCTCCCAAGTTTGTAAAGGAACTCAGGCCCAACCCCACAATGAACCCCTTAAAGGAAGGGGGGGGTCTCAAGCTGCTTCCAATAGAAGCAGTTATTTACAACTTTCCACTCAGTTGCATCTGGGAAAGGTAAAAGGGAGATGGGGAAAAGGGCTGCATGGTATTCTCCTTATTTCTCAATTTCAGCAACAAGAAACAGCTGCAGAGAAAGAGTTAAAGGAGGAAGGAAGCTCCAGCCATTACCCCAGCCCCGTGCCTAGGGCTGTCTGGGGGGTCATGACTGCGCTGTCTGCTCTGGCTAGGGAACACGGGGTGGCTTTCTGCAGCAGCTGCCTGGCCCCCCAAGCAATTTGCAAGGTCAAGGCTGACCTGTTTCCAAAAAGGAACAAAACAATTCACTGACAATAAAGCAAATCGCGCATACACCACATCATAACCCCCCTCCCCAAATCAGGTTTTACCCCAGTGCCTCCCTGCCCAGATGCCAACTCTGGGCTTCCACCAGCCCCACTGGGGAACCCAGGATAGCATCACAGCTGCAGAGCATGTCTCGCCTCCCCGGCCAACCCAAGGAGACTCTCAGTACGGGGGAGAGATGCTATCGCCAAAGGAGACCTCAGCTTGGGGGAGGGGGAAGGAGGGACATCTATGTTCCTTACCAAGCGCCACAGTCACTTCCCCGAGGCAGAGAGAAGAGAAGGATGAATGAAATGAAACAAGTTGGAGATTGAGTCCTCACAGAGCTCGGCTTCCTCTTCTCTTTCTCTGGGTCTCTCTCCTGGTCCCTCTCTCGTCTCTCTGGTTTGCTCGCTAGCTTGCGCGCGCTCACGCTCTCCTCTCCCTCTCTCTCCTCCCCCTCTCCCTCTCTCTTTCTCCCGCCTCTCCCTATCTCTTCTCCCTTCCCTCTCCCCTCCCCCTTTGCTGGCTTTAGATTCACCATTCCCTGGTGCTGAGCACGCGGCTGTGCTGGGGCTCTGGAATACAGTGCTGCAAGATTTTGGATCTGTGGTTGTTTTAGGAAAGACTAAAGTAGTATTTTATTATTTAAGATTTCCAGCAGAGAAAT
This sequence comes from Potos flavus, assembly GCA_028534135.1. Lineage (NCBI taxonomy): Eukaryota > Metazoa > Chordata > Mammalia > Carnivora > Procyonidae > Potos > Potos flavus. The sequence continues at coordinate 96,207 of JAPYYM010000030.1, forward strand.
AGAGGGAAGCTCAGAGGGAAGGGGAGGAGCAGAGGAAGCAAGGGGAACGGAAAGAGAGCAAAAGGGTAAGAGCAATGAATAGGAGGATAAAGGAAGTATGGATTACCATGCTGATGTGTAATGCTTGCTAGCTGCTCCAAGACAGAAAATAAGTGGTCTGTCTTCCTTATATCCCTATGGGTGTGTCTTCTTAGCTCAGGCTCCAAATAAAGGTTTCACAATCCTGTCTGTTCACATTCCATCTCTGAGGACAGTAACGAGCTAAAAAAAATTACATCAAAGAGGTTGTCATTCCCCCTCCACTAAAAAGAAAGTGTTCAGCCACATTGATTCCCTAATGACCTAACTGCCACCTCCACCCCCCACCAAGTAGAAGTGTGAACCCAATTCAGAACTGTCAATCGGAGCTTCCCTCCGGGCAAAACAGACCAGCAGAAGAACCACAATCCTCCCCTTTCAGAAACCTCAGAAAGGAATATAGGTATAGGTAAGTGTGTAAGCCCACATGTGAGTTTGCACATGGGGGAATAGGACAGAGAAGAGATTAGTTAAAATATAGAACAATTGTATTCCCATTGGGGTAAAAAAAAAAAAAGAAAGCTGAGCAAAGTACAGTAACAATGCAATAGAGGGTAAAGAGACCTAGGCTAAGAATAAAATAAAGGAACTTAGGTTTGAGTCCCGACTCTCAAAATTGCTCCACTGCGCCTTTGACAAATTACCTCTTTAATCTGGCTCTCATAGTATGTCCATGGGCAAAATGAATGGTGATAGATGTAGATGATCTTGAAAGACTCTCTGAGACCTAACAATCTAGGCTCTAAGACAGGAAAAATTCCAGGTGACAAAGAAATTGATCTGTTGATAGTGAAAAATACACTACCAAATTTCAAAGTTTCTCCAAAGATGGGTTCCCAAATGAGACCCCAAATCACACTGACATGACATTCCATTTTGAATGTTTTAAGGGCAATATGAATATGAGCATATGGGTTCCTATCCTACATACTATGTTTAGCATAAAAATACTGGCCTCGATGCATATACAGTGACTCAGACATGGTAGGCATTTAAAAATTTTCCCACAGTGGGCTATTTTTATCCCCCTACTCCAAAATTCCCAATACTCTACACTTGTACAGTGAGGAATATGTGCTCCACTTCAACTACATACTTCTTCTAAAGCATATACCCATATATTGAGTATAGAGATAGGGATCCATAGGCTCAGAGTCACTGAGCTAAAAGGATCCAGAGAGATAACCATCTCATTATGCAAAAAAACAAAGAGGCTTGCAGAAAAAATATAGCTCACACAATCTCATAGTGAATCTGATAAAATCAAGACCAGCACCTAGTCTGCTGATCCCAGACATAGTATTTTTGTCCACTAAAGCAACAGGTAAGCTTTACATAAAGCAAGTGTATTTGTTTGCATAAAGGTCTGTTGGATTTAATGGACTAGCAAAATGGCAAAAAGAAATGTATGTACTGGCATAACATTGTTGTGTTATTTTTGAGGTCTGCCATAACAAATTACAATAAATTTGGTGGCTTAAAACAACAAAAATATATTGTCTCACAGCTCTGGAGGCCGTCTGAAGTCTGGTATCAAAGTGCTGGCAAGACCAATCTTCCTCCAAAGGCTCTAGAGGAGAATTTTCCCTTGCTTATTCCAGCTTCTGGTAGCTTCTGGCATTCCTTGGTTTGTAGAAGAATCACTCTAATCTCTGCCTTAATCTTTGAATTATCTTTTCTTCAGTATCTCTGCATGACCAAATTTTCCCATCTTTTTTGTTATAAAGACACCATTCATTAGATTTGGGCCCACCCTAAATCCAGAATGATTTCACCTTGAGACCTTTAATTACTTCTGCAAAGACCAGACATCCAAATAAAATTACACCTCAGGTTCTTGGTGGACATAAATTTAGGGGAGATGTTAATCAACCCACTACAGTAGCCAACTTTTATTTTTGTGAAATAAAGATACTAACAAATAAAGCATCTATGGGATCATCATTTTTAAAGAAAAGATATTTTAATAGAAATAAGCTAGATGAAGATATTCTCATAATAAAAAGTATTCTTTAAATTATACAATTGTAGCTCCTTGCAAAATTAATAGCATTTTCATAAATGTTCTCAGTTCACTGCAAACCACAGAAAAACTTTACTAGGATCACTTCTAGTAGTGATAAAGCAGTTTTTATCAAGCCAATCCTGCTGAAGATAACGATAAATTCTAGACAAAAATAAACAGAACAACAATCTGAATGCTTTGGAAAGTGATCATAAGCAGGCATAAATTGGAAGAGAGTTAATAATGGAAGGTAGACAATTGAATGGAAGGTACAATAGTAAGTGAATTTCCATTTTTAAGGAATTTTTGCCTAAGGGCAGGCCCCATGAGGCAGACCCCAGGCCAAAACAATAACTAAAATTTAGAGAAACTATAAGTGTTGCAGCTGTTAAATGTTTAACACCTGGCTCTTCAGGAAAAAATAAATAAAAGCCTGATTCATAGCATTCCTAATTTCCATAGTGTAAATATTCCCACCAGGGCCAATTCCATCAACATGAGGTTGGGAATAGATGTATGCAGTTGGCTCTCACGAGCCAGTGCCATTCAGTTACCTAACATAACTGCTCACAGTCCTAGTGGCTTGAAGAACAAGAAGGCAAAATTCAGGATAACCACTGAACCTGAAATGTGATGAGAGAATTTCAAGAATGGAGAGAACAACACAGTGGGAGACCCCAATTCTGTGTATAAACTGCCCAACCAAATCTCTGTAGGAACCATAAATTATGCATGTGGGAACAGATTCCAAAGAGCCGAAATAAAGCTGAAAGAATTAAACAGTTTTCACTACTGCTCACAACAAGGGAAAGTTTAGAGTTTCAGCTGAGTTCACTGCCTACAAAAAAAAGCATTACTTTACAGAGAAATAAAAGAATGTAGAGATCCTACAATATATCATTCACAAAGTCCAGGGTATACTCCAAAATTACTAGAAAAAAAAAAACACAAAGAAACTGGAAAATAGGGGCACCTGGGTGGCTTAGTTATTAAGTGTCTGCCTTCGGCTCAGGTCATGATCCCAGGGTCCTGGGACTGAGCCCTGCATCGGGCTCCCTGCTCCACGGGAAGCCTGCTTCTCCCTCTCCCACTCCCTCTGCTTGTGTTCCCTCTCTCACTGTGTCTCTCTCTGTCAAATATATAAATAAAATCTTTAAAAAAAAACAAACTGGAAAATATTACCTATACTCAAGAGAAAAGGTGGTCAGTGGACATAGCCCTAAGATGGACAAGATGTTGGAATTAACAGAAAAGAATTGTAAGTCATCCATCATAACTACCCTAATGGAAATAAAGGAAAATGCATTTTAACAAATGAACAAATAGAAACTCGTATCAGAGGAAGCAAGATGGCAGAGAAGTAGGAGACTGAAATATCATCAGGTCCCAGGAGTTTAGCTAGATAGTTATCAAACCATTCTGAACACCTACTAACTCAAGAGGAGAGAGAAGAGAAGAAGAGAAGCAATTCTAGGAACAGAAAACCAACCACTTTCTGGAAGGTAGGACGTGCGGAGAAGTGAATCCGAGGCAACAGGAAGATAGACCGCGGGGGGGGGGGGGGGGGGAAGGGGCCGGCTCCCGGCAGCCGCAGAGCAGCGGAGCACAAAATAGAAACTTCTAGAGTCTGCTCCACTGACGGACGTCGCTCCAGAGGCTAAGCGGGGGTGGAGCCATCGTGGGGACAGTGTGGTCTCAGGACCCGCGGGCTCACAGAAAGACCAGGGGTGTCTGAGGGGGGCAGAGTCCCCAAGTATCAGAGCGGGGAAGCCGGCTGCAGAGATGGAGCCAAGGAGGAAGCTCTCAGCTCGGGCTTACCTTACACTGTGATCCAGAGGCACAGTCGGGGCACTGCTCTTTGAGAAGGGACCCCACGAGGGGCAGATCTGGAGAGACTCACCTTCCTCCTTCAGAAGGAGCATGTGAGAGCACGCTGCAGGAATCTGCTGGGTTTGGAGACTCCAAATGGGGCTGTGGCCAGAATAGAAATGCTCGGTCACAGGCTCAGAGCGCGGCCGGAGACCAGGGAGACGGGAGGGACTGACCGCTTTTCTCCAAGGCTGCACTGAGGAGTGGGGCCCGAGCTCTCGGCTCCTACCGGCCTGGAGACTGGGAGGCCGCCATCTTCATTCCCGGCCTCCAAAGCGGTACGGAAAGCGTTCAGGGAACAAAAGCTCCGAGCACGAACCCAAGCAGATTACCTAACCTGCCCCTGGCAAGGGCAGTGCAATTCCACGTCGGGCAAAGACATTTGAGGATCACGGCAACAGGCCCCTCCCCTAGAAGATCAGCAAGAACATCCAGCCAAGACCAAGTTCACCGATCAATGAGAACTGCAGAACTCCAGAGCTATGGGAAAGCAACACATAGAATGCATGGCTTTTTTCCCATGATTCTTTAGTCTTTCAAAGTTAAATTTTTTAATTTCGTTTTTTCTTATTCTATTTTTTTAACATTTCCTCTTTCCTATTTTAATGTTTTTTAACTATTTTATTTTATCAATACCTTTTTTAAAAAATCTTTTTAAATTTTCATTGTCAAGCAGAGAGAGTCAGTTATCATATGGTTTCACTTACATGTGGAGCATAAGGAAAAACATGGAGGACATTGGGAGAAGGAAGGAAGGGTGAATTGGGGGAAATCAGATGGGGAGATGAACCAAGAGAGACTGTGGACTCTGAGCAACAAACGGAGGGTTTTGGAAGGGAAGGGGGTTGAGGGTTGGCTGAGCCTGGTGGTGGGTAATGAGGAGGACACATATTGCATGGAGCACTGGGTGTGGTACATGAACAATGAATCTTAGAACACCGAAAAAATAAAATAAAATTAATTTAAAAATTTTTCATTATTATACTCATATTCTATCCCTTCATTGTATTTAACCTTATTTTTTATATACATATAGGGTTTTTTCTTAAAATTTTGAGATACAATTTCTTCTAATAGATCAAAATATACCCTAAATTTTGCACAAGGCTTTCTAGTCTCCAGTCTGATCACATTCTCTCCTCCTTTTTTTCTGTTTCTAACCAACTTCTTATCTTATCAATTCCTTCTTTAGAATTTTTTTAATTTTCATCTTTACAGTCATATTCCACCCCTTCATCATGTTTACCCTTATTTTTGTATATATATGAGTTTTCTTTAAAATTTTGGGAGGTAGTTTCTTCTAAGAGACCAGAATACACCCAAAATAAAGTGGGTGGCTCCGTTCTATTCACCAGTCTAAAATATATATATATATATATATATATATATATATTTATATATATATTTTTTTAAAAATATATATATAAATAAATATATATATATTTATATATATATATATTTTCTTTTTTTTCACCCATTCTCCCCCCAGTTTCAGGTCGCTTCTGATTTGGTTAGTGTATATTTTTCTGGGGTCTTTGCCACCCTTTTAGTATTTTGTTCTCTCATTTATCTACTCTTATCGGGATAAAATGACAAGGAGGAAAAACTCACCACAAAAAAAAGAACATGAGGTAGTAGCGATGGCTAGGGACCTAATCAATACGGACATTAGTAATACGTCAGAACTAGAGTTCAGAATGATGATTATCAAGATGCTAGCTAGGCTTGAAAAAGCATGGAAGATATTAGAGAATCCCTTTTTGGAGAAATAAAATCTCTTTCTGGAGAACTAAAAGAACTAAAATCTAACCAGGTTGAAATCAAAAAAGCTATTAATGAGGTACAATCAAAAATGGAGGCTCTTACTGCTAGGATAAATGAGAGAATTAGTGATATAGAAGACCAGATGATGGAGAATAACGAAGCTGAGCAAAAGAGAGACAAACAACTACTGGACCATGAGGGGAGAATTTGAGAGAGAAGTTATACCATAAGACAAAACAATATTAGAATAATTGGGACCCCAAAAGAAGAAGAAAGAGAGAGAGGCAGAAGGTATATTGGAGCAAATTATCGTAGAGAATTTCCCCAATACGGCAAAGGGAACAAGCATCAAAATCCAGGAGGCACAGAGAACCCCCCTCAAAATCAATAACAATAGGCCTACACCCTATCATCTAATGGTAAAATTTACAAGTCTCAGTGACAAAGAGAAAATTCTGAAAGGAGCTCGGGACAAGAGGTCTGTAACATACAATGATATAAAGATTAGATTGGCAGCAGACCTATCCACAGATTGGCAGGCCAAAAAGGATTGGCATATATATTCAGAGCACTAAACATGAAAAATATGCAGCCGAGAATACTGTCATTGAAGTATTTCAATGACATCTAGGCTGTCATTGAAAATAGAAGGAAAAATAAAAAGCTTCCCCTAAGGTCAGGAACAAGGCAGGGATGTCCACTCAAGCTCTATTACAAAGCTGTAATCATCAAGACAGTATGGTACTGGCACAAAAACAGACACATAGATCAATGGAACAGAATAGAGAGCCCAGAAATAGACCCTCAGCTCTATGGTCAACTAATCTTCAACAAAGCAGGAAAGA
>JAPYYM010000300.1:0-14872 GCA_028534135.1 Potos flavus
TGGAGCAGCCTGCAGACGCCAGGTGGGCAAGGAGGGCCTGTCCTCCCACTAGCAGGGGTCCACGCTCTGATGGCTGACGGCCGCCGCCGATCACACAGGTGCCGTCGCCCCTCCAGCTCCCACTCCAGCGACTCCAAGGACATTGAAAGGGCAAGGGCCCCCTTGGCCCCCTTCTGGGAGCCACACATTAAACACCAGAACATTCTAAAACAACTGCATACATGGGAAACGAGGAAGGGACCCTGCGTGCCCAAGGAAAGGCTCAGACGAGACCCGAGAAGTCAGCAGTTTACACCTCAGGCTGGTCCTCGGCACAGAGACAGCCCGCAACAATCAGAAGGACGAGGACGACAAAAGAGCAAACCCTGGGGAAGGGGGAGAATCTGATTCCCAGAGTCACCACATCATGAGATTCAAACGTCCGGTGGTCAGCCAAAAAATCCCAAGACACACAGGGGAACAGGAGAGTCTGGCCCACTGAAAGGAAAAAGAGAATTCGACAGAATCGGTCCCTGAAAAGACCTGAGGTCAGATGTACTAGCCAGACTCAATGCCCGGAGACAGCGGGGTAAGATGGCGGCGTAGGAGGACCCTGAGCTCCCCTCCTCCCAGGGACACACCAAGGCACCCACCACGCAGACAGCAAGTCCACCTGAGCCCCGGCCGAGGCTGGCAGAGGAGCTCTTCCACAGCCAAGGACAGAGGGGAAAAGCCACACCAGGAAGGGCAGAGCAGGAAAGCGATTCCTGGCACAAGACCCACCAGAGGGAGGGAGAGCACAGGGGCAGAGGTCCTCCCTGAGGACTGAGGGCATCAAGCCCCAGGGGCGCCCCCGGCACTAGGGACCTGCGCCAGGAAGGAAGCCCCCATAATGTCTAGCTCTGAAAACCAGCGAGGCGTAACCCTGGGAGCTTTGAAAACCAGGGGGGGCGCTCGTTCCAGGAGAGCAAGGGCTAGAGGACACCGAGCCACTGCCCTGAAAGGGCTAGTGCACTGGGTCTCTCGGCGCCAGGGCCAGCGCCGAGCTGGCGGTTCAAAAAGCGCCTGGAGCACATGTGAAGGAGCTTCACTGACGGGTTTTAGGGCATGTGCTGGAGGGTCAGGGATCTGCAGGAGCTTTCTCTGGGAATGGAAGTGCTGATGGGCGCTACCATTCTTGCCCTCCTTCCGCCTAGCTGGCCAGGCACCGCCTCTGGCACTCTCCATCTCACCTGCTCGTACTGCCTCCCCGGCCCCGGCAGGCACCCTCCCAAAGCAGCCCCCACCTGCCACAGCCCAGGGGCAGCCCCCAGCCGGGACTGACAGCCCCCCAGAGGGACTCTTGCCCCAAGGAGGGGGATCAGCTGCACCTGCCAGCACAGTCCCAGCAATCAGGGCCCCATAACGGGAGGGGGCACCCAGGCCACACGGGGGACAACCTGGAAGTACCTAGGTATGGTGACGCCTTTTTTGTGAGGCTACTACTTCCAAGACCAGAAGATGTAGCTGGCGGACCTAATACAGAGAAATAAACACAGAATTAGACAAAGCCTCAGAAAAAGACCTAAAGAAATGGAGATGAACGACCTACCTGATACAGAATTCAAAGTAACGGTCATAAAGATACTCACCAGACTTGAAAGAAGAGTGGATGAACTCTGAGAACTTCAGTCATGACCTAGAAAACTACATCATATGTTGACTAGGAAAACTAGAATGAAAATTACATCAGAGAAAATGAAGAGCAGATTAGAGGATGCAGAGCGGATCAGTGGTCTGGAACACAGACATGGAAAGCGCCCATGCTGAATAACGACAAGAAAAAAGAACTGAAAGATGAGACTGGTTAAGGGACCTCTGGAACAACATTAACATTCACAGCACGGGGTCTTAGAGGGATAGGAGATAGAGAAAGGGACAGAAAACCTATCTGAAGAAACAGCAACTGGAAACTTCCCTAATCTGGGGAAGGAAAGAGACCCAGGTGCAGGAAGCACAGGGAGCCCCAAACAAGATGAGCCCGAGGACGTGCACGCCAAGACCCGTCGTAATTACAATGGCAACGTTAAAGAGAGAATCTTAAAAGCAGCAAGAGAAAAACTACTGGCTACGTACAAAGCGTATTTCTGCAGAAACTTTGCAGCCCAGAAGGGAGTAACAGGACATAGTCAAAGTGCTGAAAGGAAAAAAAAAAACCTACAGCAAGAATACTCGATCCAGCAAGGCTGTCATTCAGAACTAAAGGAGAGAGTTTCCCAGACAAAGGAAAACTAAGAGTTCATAACCACTAAGCTGGTCTTATAAGAAATGTTAAAGGGACTTCTTTAAGCAGAAGAGAGAAAGCCATAACTAGAAGTACAAAAGTTATGAAAGGGAAACATTTCACAGATAATAGCAAACATATAGTAAGGGTTGGAGATCAAACACTTACAAAACTAGTATGAATATTAAAATACAAAGGTAGTAAAATCAATTATATCTATAAAAATTAAGGGATACATAAAGGAGTAAAATATGTCATATCCATAAATTGTAGAGGGGAGAAGGAAAGAAGTATGCTTTTAGAGTGTATTGAACTTAAGCAACTATCAACTTAATATAGACTGCTGTATATATAAGATGTTATATATGAATCTCATGAAAACCACAAACCAAAAACCTATAAATTGATATGCAAAAAATAAAGAGAAAGGAATCCAAGCGTAACACTAAAAAAAGTCATCAAATCACAAGGGAAGAGAAGGAGAGAGAAACAGAGAACTAGGAACCCAGAAAACAATGAACAAAATGGCAGTAAGCACATAACCTATTGATAATTAAATGTTCCAATCCAAAGACATAGGGTGAATGGATAAATAAACAAGACCCATCTACATGCTGCCTATGAGAGACACTTCAGACCTAAAGACCATGCAGGTCAAGAATGAAGGGATGGAAAAGATATTCCATGCCAACGGAAGCAAAAAAAAGCAATCTGGCGAAGCCATACTTACATTGGACAGACTGCACTTTTAAAACAAAGAGTGTGATGAGACAAAGAGGGCGTCGCATTCTGATGAAAGGGTCGATTCCACGAGAGGATCGAACAGCCATAAGCATGCACGCAGCCTGAAGCAACTAAATGCACGAAGCAAATACTAACAAACCAGAAGGGAGAAACTGACCGTAATGCAGTGACAGTAGGGGACTTCAGCACTCGCATCAGCGGCTAGATCTTCGAGACAGAAAATTAATAAGGAAACGGTGGCTGTGAATGACAGAGTAGACCAGATGGACCTAATAGTTCTATGCAGAACATTCCAACCTGAAGCAGCAGAATACACATTCTTACCAACCAACACAGCACATTCTCCAGGATAGATCACTGTAGGTCACCAGACAAGTCTCAATAAATTTAAGAAGACTGAAATCATATCAAGCATCTTTCCTGACCACAATGGCATTACTAGAAATCAGATGCAAGAAAATCCGGAACAAACCACAACCATGTAAAGGCTGAGCAACATGCTACAAACAAAGGGTCAACAAAGAAATCAAGGGGGAAATGAAGTTCTTGGAGACAAATGAAAACGGAAACACCGTAGTTCAGATTCTTTAGGGTGCAGCAAAAGCAGTTCTAAGAGGGAAGTTTAGAGATATAGGCCTACCTCAAGAAACAAGAAAAGTCTCAAACAATCTAACCTTACACCTAAAAAAAGCTATATATAAAAAAAAAAAACTAAAGTTAGTACAAGGAAGGAAGTAATAAAGATCAGAGTGAAAATAAATGAACTAGAGACCAAAAAGACAATAGAAAAGATCAATGAAACTAAGAGCTGGTTCTTTGATAAGATAAACAAAATTGACAGACCTTTAGCCAAACTCATCAAGAAAAAAAGAGACTCAAATAAATAAAATCAGAAATGAGAGAATTTAAAACTGACATCACAGAAATCCAAAAGATTATAAGACATTACTATGAATAATTACATACCAACAAATTGGACAACCTAGAAGAAATGGATACATTCCTAGAAACATACAATCTTCTAAGACTGAAACAGGAAGAAATAGAAAATCTGAACAGACTGATTACTAGTAACTGAACTGGTGTCAAACTCCTGACCAACAGTTAAGTCCACGGCCAAATGGCACAGGTGAATTCTACTAAACATTTAAAGAAGAATTAATACCTGTCCTTCGCAAGCTCTTCCAAAAAATAGAAGAGGAAGGAAACCTTCAAAATTCATTCTTCAGGCCAGCATTACCTTGATACCAAAACCAAAGACACTGCAAACAAAGGAAATTAGAGACCAATGTCTCTGACGAACATAGATGTGAAAATCTTCAACAAAATATTAGCAAACCAAATTCAACAATACAGTAAAAGGATCAAGTTTTGTTTCAGGGATGCATGGAAGGTTCAGTATCTGGAAATCAATCAATATGATGACCACATTAACAAAATGAAGGATAAAATCATATGATCACCTTAATGGATGCAGAAAAAGGATTTGACAAAATTCAACTTCTGCTTATGATAAAAACTCTCAACAGAGTGGGTGCAGAGGGAATATACCTCAACATAATAAAGGCTAGATATGACAACCCACAGCTTCATTAGACTCATTTTCCCTCTAAGATAAGAAACAAGTCAAGGATGTCCACTTACCAGTTTCGTTCAACATGGTACCGGAAGTCCCAGATGGAGCAATCAGACAAGAAAATGAAATAAGGGACATCCAAATAGTGAAGGAAGAAGTAAAACGGTCATGGTTTGCAGATCACAAGATTATATATATAGAAAACCCTAAAGACTCCACCAAAAAACTATTAGAATAAATGAATTCAATAAAATTGCAGGAAACAAAACCAATATGCAATAACCTATTTGTTTCTATACACTAATAACAAACTAGCAGGGAAATGAAGAAAACAGGCCCACTTACACTTGCAGCAAAAAGAATAAAACACCTGGGAGTAAACTTAACCGAGGTGAAATTAGCTATACACTGACCACTCTGAGATACTGATGAAAGAGACTGAAGAAGACACGAAGAAATGGATAAGATATTCCATGCTCACTGATGGGAAGAATTAATATTGTTAAAATGTCCACACCACCTAAAGCAACCTATAGATTCAGTCCCATTCCTATGAAAATTCCAATGGCACTTTTCACAGAAATAGAACAAGCAACCCTAAAATTCGTATGGAATCAGAAAAGACCCAAAGAGCCAAAGCAATCTTGAGGAAGAAGAACAAAGCTGGAGGCATCACGCTCCCTGATTTCAGACTAGATTACAAAGCTGTAGTAAACCAAACTGTATGGTGTTGGCATAAGCAGAGACACAGAGGCCAATGAGCCAGAGTAGAGAGCCCAGAAATAAACCCACAGTTATGGTCAGTTAATTTATGACAAAAGAGACAAGAATATACACTAGGTAAAGGACACTGTCTTCAACAAATAGGCCAAGAAAACTGGACAGCCGTATGCAAAAGAATGAAACTAGACTACTATCTGATACCATCCATTAAAAATTAAAAACATTACTTTGAAAAGATACAGGCACCCATGTTTATTACAGCATTATTTATAGTAGCCACGACAGAAGCAACACAAGTATCCATTGATGGATGAATGGATAAAGAAGATGTGGTGTATATATACACAATAGAATATTACTGAACCATAAAAAGAATGAAATCTGGACATTTGTACCAATGTGGATGGACCCTGAGTGCATAAAGCTAAGTGAAATAAGCCAGAGAGACACAAATACCATATGATTTCACTTGCACGTGGAATCTAAAAAATAAAGTAAACAACAATAACAACAACAGCACCAGAAATAGAGTCCTAAATACAGAGAAAAACCTGGTAGTTGCCAGAGGGGGGAGGGGTGGGGGACAGGGTGAAAGAAGTGAAGCAGATTAGGGTTACAAACTTCCAGTTATAAAAGAAACAACAAAAAAATAAATAAATAAAAAATAAATAAAATAAAATAAACAAGTCACACTGATGAAAAGTACAGCATAGGGAATACAGTCAGTAAGACCGATAACTTTTTATGGTGACAGATGATAATGGCACTTATTGTGGTGACCATTTAATAATGTAGATAATTGTTGAACCGCCGTCATACGCCTGAAAATATTATAATGTGACTCTTCTAAAATCACTAGGGGGATTCATTGTTAGATATGAACAGGCAGAAGGAATCAGTGAACTTGAAGATAAGACAAAGTTATCATATCTGAGGAACGGAAAGGAAAATGTCTGAAGAACAGTGAATAGAACCTAAAGAAACTTTTTTTTTTTTAACCTAAAGAAACTTTGAGACACCATTTAGGAAACCAACATGTGCATCATGGGATTCTCACAAGGAAGAGAAAGGGGAAGAGGAAATCGTTGAAGAAGTAATGCCTGAAAACTCCCCAAATTTGATGAAATGCATGAATGTAAACACCCAATAAACTCGGCAAACTCTAAGATGAACTCAGATCCACACCAAGACACATTATAATCAAACTTTTTACAAAGACAGACTCTTGCAAGTAGCACGAAGGGAGTCACACAAGGGATCCTCGTCACATTATCTTTAATCTATCATTAACACTTCTCATCAGAAACTGGAGGCCAGGAGGAGGGGGCGGATATGGTCAAAGTACTAAAAGAAAAAAGAACTGTCAACCGACAATCCTGTGTCCGGCAAACGGTTTTTGCAAAGTGAGGGAGAAATGCACACATTCCCAGACAAACAAAAGCCGAGAGAGTTTGTAGCACTAGACCTGCCAGGCAAGAAACGCTCCAGGGGTCCTGCAGGTGAAACGAAAGACAACTAGACAGTAACTAAGAGCCACGTGAGAAATGGCCGAGTCAGGGCAAGAACATGGGCTATTACAAACGCCACTGTGATGACCACAGTCTGTGGCTGCTCTTTTTGTTTCTGCATGATTTAGAGTCTAATATATTTAAAGGAGAAACATCGTCTAAAAGCTGGTATTATTGTAACTTTGGTTTGTAACTTCGAGTCTTGTCTTCTATATAACGTAAAAGACTAACGCATTTACAAGAATTATCAGTTTATGTTTTTGGTCACACAATGTATAAAGATGTAATTCTGTGACAGCAACAACTAAAACAGATGGGAATAGAACTGTTTTGCTTTGTTACTGAAGTTCTGCTGTTATAAATTAATATTAGAATGTTATTATTTCCATAGGAAGTTAGATGTAATCCCCATGGTAACCACCAAAACAGCTACAGAATAGACACAAAGGAAATTAAGAAGGGATTTGAACATTGCACTGCAAAAAATTTAACTGAAAAGAAGAGAGGAGTGCAGGCAATGAGGGACAAAAAAGCTACAGGGCATATAGAAAACAGCACAGGGACAGAAGTCAGTCCCTTCTTATCAGCAGTTACTTTATATGTAAATGACGTAAGCTCTCCAATCAAAGAACAGATTGGCAGAATGAGGAAAAACACAGGAACCAACAATATGCTGTCAACAAGAGGCTCACTTCTGACCCAGTGACACGAACAGGTAGGAAGTGAACAGATGGAAAAGGTTCCAGATGACAGTAACCAGAGGACAGCCGCGGTGCCTCTATTAATAGCAGATGAAACAGACTCCAAAGGAAAAAGTTACGTACGACGAAGGACATTATACACCAACCAAGGGTTCAACAGAGCAAGATTTAACAGTTACAAACACTCACACACCTAGTGACAGACCATCAAAACGTATGAAGGAAAACCCGACAGAACCGAAGGCAGAAACGGTTCTACAGTAACAGCTGGAGACTTCGGCGGTCCTCTCACAGCAACGGAGACAAAAACCAGACAAGAGAAGTAGGCAACTAGAGGACTCAACACAAGAAAGCCAAGTAGATTTAATAGAGAAATACAGAGCACCGCGCCCAGCAAGAAGAGCATACGTAAGTTTCTCAAGGGCACATGGGACATTTTCCAAAATAGACCAAATGTTAGGCCACAAATTAAGCCTCAACAGATGTTAAAAGATAGATATCTTGTATGCAAAGGATCTTCTCAGATACTCAGATCTCCTCAGACCACAACATGATGAAGTAGAAATCAGTTACATCGGGAGAACTGGAAAATTCACTAAAATGTGAAAACTAAACACGACTTTATAACAACCAATGGATCAAAGAAGAAATCACAGGGAAATTAGAAAATACTTAGAGATGAATAAAAACAAAGACACAACATACCAAAACTTATGGAATGCAGCAAAAGCAGTCCTAAGAAGGAAATTTACAGCTATACATGCTTGCATTAAAACCAAGAAAGATCTCAAATCAACAACCTAACTTTACAACTTAAGGAACTAGAAAAATAAGAACAAACTAAATTAAAAACTACCAGAAGGAAGGGAATAATAAAGATTAGGGCAGAGACATATGAAGTACAGAATAGAAAAACAGCAGAGAAAAATCAATGAAACAAAAAGTTGGTTCTTCAAAAAGAGCAACAATATTGAAAAACCTTTAACTAAATGAACTAAGAAAAAGAGAAGACTCAAATTACTAAAATCAGAAATAAAAGTGGGGACATTACTACCATTTCTACAGAAATAAGATGGATTTTAAGAAAGCACTATGTATAACTGGATGCCAATAAATTGGATAATCTAGATGAAATGGACAAATTTCTAGAAACACAAAACCTACCAACACTGACTCACAAAGAAATAAAAAATCTGAATAGTTCTGTAACTAGTAAGGAGATTGAATCAGTGATCAATAATTTCGCAACAAAGAACAGCCCTGGACCTGATGGTTCACTGGTGAATTCTGCCAAACATTTAAAGAAGAAATAATACCAATCCTTCTCAAACTTTTCCAAAAATTCAAGGAAGAGAGAACATTTCCTAATTAATTCTAAGGCCAGCATTACCCTGATACGAAAGCCAGACAAAGATACCACAAGGGAGAAGACTCCACACACCAATATTCCTTATGATCCCTGACACAAAAATACTTCGCAAAATGCTTGCAAACAGAATTGAGCAGTATATTAAGAGGATTATACTGTGTGACCAAGTGGGATTTCCCCCCTGGAATGCAAGGATGGTTCAAAATATGAAAATCGATATGATACACCACATCGACGAGACGAAGGGAAAAACACATGACCATCTCAACTGATGCAGAAAATCCCTTTGACAAAATACAACACACTTTCATTATAAAAACACTCAACAATATAGGAATAGAAGGAAACTATCTCCACATAAAAAAATCTACATCTACACATGAAAATACATAGCAAACATAATGCTCAATGGTGAAAAAAAAGCTTTTCCTCTAAGAGCAGGAAGAAGACAGACTCCTGCTTTTATGACAGTACTGGAATTCCTAGCCAGAGCACTTGGGCAAGCTAAAGAAATAAAACACATCGAAATTGGAAAGGAAGAAGTAAAAGCATCATCTCTGTTTGCAGATGATATGATCTGAGATGTAGAAAATGCTAAAGACCCCATAAAAAAGCTATTAGATCTAATAAGTGAATTCTGCAAAATAGCAGGGTACAAAGCCAACGCACAAAAAGCAGTTTTCCATACATGAGCAGTGAATGATCCGAAAGGAAATTACAAAAATAATTCCATTTAAGATATCACCAAAAAGAATAAAAGACTTAGGAATTAACTTAACCAAGGAGGTGAAGACGTGTACAATGAGAACTACAAACACTGCTGAAAGAAATTAAGACATAAATAAATGGAAACACATCCCCGACTTCACACCGTCAAACGTCAGGACTGCCCTGAGTGCCCTACAGATTCAGTGGAGTCCTCATCGAAATCCAATGACTGTTTTTTTTTTCTTGTAGAAACAGTAAAACCCAACCTAAGATTCATACTGAATCTTGAGAAAACCCAAAACAGCTAAAATAATCCTGAAAGTGAAGAATGAAACTGGAGGACTTACACGTCCTGGTTTTCAAACGAACCACAAATCTCTATCAATCAACAGAGCGCACCTCTGGGGGAAGGCGGACCCGCCCCGGAATAGAACGGAGAGCCCATAGGTCAGCCCTCACGGGTGCGGTCAGCGGGGGAAGAAGCAGCTTCTCAATAAACAGTGCTAGGAAAACTGGATATCCACAGGCAAAAAAAAAAAAAAAAAAAAAAAGGTGGATGCCTAGTTAATGCCACACACAAAACTTACCTCAAAATAGATCAAAACCCTAAACCTAAATGTAAGACCTGAAACTATAACACTTAAGAGAAAATGCAGGAGAAAAGCTCCAGGAAGCTGGATTTGGCAGTGGTTTCTTGGATGTGACACCAAAGGCACAGGCAACAAGAGTAAAAAGACAAACTGAACTTCACGAACATTTTAAAAATTTTGTGCATCAAAAGTGAGATCAACAGAGTAAAAAGGTAACCTGCAGAACGGGAGATAATGTTTGCAAATCGCAGGTGTCATCAGGACCTATATCCAGAGTATAGAAAACTCCTAACACTCAGTCGCAGGATCCCAACTGAGAAATGAGCAGAGTTTGTAACCTACACAAATATCAAAGAACTCCTGCATACCTCGTATGCACATATGGTGCACGCGCTGCATGACCGAACTAATAAAATGTTGTATGTCGACTGTTTCTCAAAGACACAGCTGTGGTTACGGCAACAACAACAACAAAAGGCAAAGGGTTGGGAAATACATTTCTCCAAACAGGATACACCAATGGCCACAAAACACTCATAATTAGGGAAATGCTCATTGCGTCATTATTCACAATAGCCGAAGAGTGGAAGCGACCCGACCTGTGGTTCATGCCCACGACAGACCACCACTCAGCCGTTGAGAGGACGGCCATTCTGACACCTGTTACAACACGGGTGAACCTGGAGGACACTGTGCTCGGGGAAACGAGCCCGTCGCAAAAAGACAGTGGGTTCCCCGTGAACGAAGACCTCAGAGGGGTCCGAGTCGTGCAGACGGCCAGCCGGGTGGGGGTACGGGGCAGGTGGGCTAGGGCTTCGTGGGGACCGAGTTTTAGTTTTTCCAGATGAAAAGAGCAGGTGTGTGGTGGTGACGGCGGCCCCATCAGGAGTCCACTCAATGCTGCACTAAAAGATGGTGAAGTTGGTAAATTTTATGGATATTTTAATCACAATAAGAACACCTGAATAGAATCCACAAAATTCTCCTGGATGACAGCATTACATGTCATCCCATACACTCCAGCCTGGGCCCCTAGGGTCCCCTGGGTGGGCTCGGGGAGGGGGCGGCCAGTGACACGACTGCCTTTACGCTTACGCAGTACGGACGTTTATAACTGATTGCATATGACCAGGGAAAGATGACATCAGCGCTGTGAGCAAACCGTATGTGCCGACCACGGGGAGCCCTGGGGCCGCGTGACGCGTGTCCCCAGCGCTGGCTCCAGGAGCACGTCTGGGGCGCCCGGGGTGCGGCGGGGACCTCTGGAGCGCGGGGACGGTCCGCCCGGGCCCCATGCAAGCCGCCGGGTTCCCAGCGCTGCCGCAGAGGACGGCGTCGACCCCAGCAGCGCTCCGGGCACCGGGGGCTCCCACGGGGACAGGAGGCTGGCCTCGAGGACTCCGCGAACTTACCCAGTCGAGTTCCTGAAAATGTGCTATGTTTGTCCTCTCGCCTGTAAATCGGAGACTCCGTTCTCTTTCTAGGTTTATCAGAAAGTAGCAGCCGTGAACGGCAGCGGTTGCCGACCAGCAGTTCAGTGTGACTGAAGGGTAGGGAGAGTGACTCCCGCTGCGTCCCTCGTGGCTAGTAAGTGACGGGGGGGGGGGGGGGAGCGGCACCGGCAGGAAAACTCTGTTCCCTCGGACAGCCCCGCAGGCCTGCGTGGAGGAGGAAGGCTCCTGCCCGCCCCACCCGTGTGCTCTGCCGCACCCCTTCCCGAGGCCCCAGGGGCTGCGTGTGCCCTCAGGCCCCCCGGGAGCCACCTGGCCGCGCGCACCTGCCAGGGACCCCCAAGCGCTGGCATGCGTAGCGCTTTCCCCCCCGAGCAGGCGGTGCAGGCACCACAAAGGCCAAGGGAATTCACTCGCCAACCCGGGAGATGCTGCAAGCTCAGCCTGAAGGACAGTTTTTAAAAGCTGCGAGAACAGGAAGGAAACAGGCAGGTGACATTTGGAAACCCTGAAGAAAGCGTTTCCTCCTGTCAGACAGCTTGGCTCATTGGTTTTTTCTTTCCCTCTTACACACGCACACACGCGCATGCGCACATGCACATGCACACGCGCACACCCCCCCCCCCCCCATGCCTTTGTTTTTGACCTGGGGCTCCACAGGCAAGTGCTTCTGGGACCAGAGAAAAGTGGTTTCCGGGGCAGCTGCCCCCGCGTGTCCCCTCCCGGCCGCGGGTCCACACAGGTGTGTCGTGCGGGGCGCCCCCGATCCCGGGGGGTCCGTGGCACCCGACAGCCGGGCCCGCTGGGGCTGCGGGCCGACGCCGCTGCTTCCCTAACGTCTCTGCACCCCTCCCCTTGCAGAAGGCCGCTGCTTTCCCTGCTGGGTGCCCCGCCCCGTGGTGGGGGCCAGGAGTCTCACGGGCACCCCCTGCAACAGCCCGCGCGGCAACACGGGCCCCTCCTCATGCGCGTGGCTGCGAAACAAAAGATGGACCGATTAGAAGGAAATCAGCCCAGGAAGGCCGAGCGGAAAAGCTGGGTCGGACAAACCGAGAACGGGGCAGCACCAGTTCTGGGAGCCGGCAGCAGAGCACCCGTGCGTGCCTATCAAACCACTGCTCTTCACCTTGTCCCTCCAGGATGGGCGGGAACCCAACACACACCTTGCCAGGTGCCCCAGAGCGGCCAGCAGGCCCCCTCACCCCTGGCTGCCGGCCCGCCCTGCGAGGTCGTCTGAGCGCCGCGGACACCGGTGGACAGCTGGGGACGGGACTCCAAGCTGGACAGCGATGGCCGGCAGGCGCTGCCCCCCTCCCAGGGCCGCAGGCACAGGACCTGAGCAGGGGGAGGACCGGGTCCCCCGAGCAGGGCCAGCCGTCAGCCAGGCCGTAACCGGCGCCCCGTCAACAGCCAAATCCCAGTTACCACCCTTGCTCACCCACACTGATATACCAAGGACCAGGATTTCTGAGAAAAGGAGATTTCTGAATTGTATTTGTAACAGATGAATCTGTTCTCCTCCGCAGATGTGACCTCCGGTGCTTGGGGTCCCCATCACACACACACACCTGTGGATGTCGTGCTGTTGGTATTTGATAGAAACGGCCTGCTGCACACACCGCCCTTTGCTCCCTGGTCGTGCGGAAGGGTCGCGGCTGCTGCTGACGGCAGGTGTGACCCTGGCCGGCACTGGCCTGTCCGAACCGTATGAGGTCAGCAGGTGCTCAGGGGACCGCTCACCCTGAAGAAACCGTGAAACTAGTGAGACAGACAGACAGGACCCCGCGCACGACTGGGAAGCGCCTGGAGAAGGGCACGTGCCGGAGGCCACGGGAGGAGCAAGGGGCCGCCGCACCCTCCCAGGGCAACGGGGGTGGTTAGCACCAGCTGGGAGGGCAGTGGGCCCCCAGCTCCGAAGCCGCCGCTGGCATGTGGCTCAGGGCCTGGGACAGGCACCCCCAGACTGAGACCTGAGCCCCAGTCCAGGCCTCTGCCCCCACGACCAGCTCACCCCCCGGGCCTCCCGGTGCTGCCCAGGATCCCGGACAGGATCACTGGACACCGGCCGGCCGGAGCTGGGGGCAGGACCAGGAAAGACAACAGCCATGCATGTGTGTATGTGAAGGATTTAAGCACAAACATGGGGCGAGCGGAGGGGGGTGGCGGGGGCCGAGTGAGAGGACAGAAGGGCCACCCAGGTCCCTCTCTGTTGTCACTGCCAGCTGGCAGGGCCCCCCCCCCCCTCAAAGCCAGCTTGTCCTCAAGCCCCCGCTGACCTGACTCCCACGGGCACGTACCCCGCCCCGTGTGGCTTGCTCAGGGTCTGGGTCACCGGGGCCGGCCCACAGCACGTGGGCGCTCTGACCAGACGGAGGCTCCGGGATGGCTCCCCTGTGCGTCCAGCCCCGGGGCAGAAGTCGGGGTACAGAGGAGGGCAAACAGGGCTCCCCACTTACGCAGACAAGGCCGCCCTACAGCAGAAAAACCAGCGTGCACCTCTGCCCCCAGAAGAGGGGGTGCGTCCCCCCACCCCTCCTGCTGACTCCCACCGAACCCGCGGACCGCACACGGGACTCCGGTGGGAGAAGACGCCGGCCGGCGCGCGGGGAGCCCGGGGAGCCCTGCGGTGCCCGAGCCCCGGCGCTCTGCGCAGTCCCCGCGGCCGCGGACGAGAACCCACAGGAGCCCGCTCTCCACAGGCCAGGAAGGCGCGGCCGCAGCCCACGCTCCATAGCAGAGGCCGAGGGAGGAGCCCCCGTGGGGTCCGCCCCGGATCCGCGGGGGCCCCCTGCCCATCCCGGGCCGGGTGGGACGGCACAGACCACATGGCACGAGCAGGCGGGGAGGGGGGGCTGCGCTGACGTCGGAGGGGGAGAGTCGGGCGGAGGGGCGGCCGCCCCCGCACAGTGAGCCGCCGGGACGGCCCGGACGTGCGCGCCGCAGGGTTGACGAGCAAGCACACGCGCCAGGGCTGAAAGGGGACTCGGGGGACACGGCCACCCTCGTCCACGGTTGCCGTCCATCCCGCGTCCGCAGCGGACCAGCCACACCGAAGACGCCGCGGTGCCATCGGCCGACAGAGTCCGCGTCTCCAGAGCCGCCAACGGAGGAGCGCGCGCTTCTCCAGCGCCCGCGGGACACACGCCGGGACAGACAGACCCCCCCCCCGCCGGGACAGCCCCCCCTCCTCTGGGACAGACAGTCCCCCCCCGCCGGGACAGAAAGACCCCCCCTGCCGGGACAGACAGACCCCCCCGCCG
>JAPYYM010003000.1:0-11643 GCA_028534135.1 Potos flavus
GCCATTATCAAGTTCCTGTATATTTGTCGAGCACCTTTTTGGGGATCTCCATCCATCAGACTGGTGAATACTAACCAGGCAAATTCTAAAGGCTATTCCTTAACTCCGGCTATCCAAGTAGACATGGTGATTACATCTTCAATTAGGAGCATGTGATGATTGCAGCTTTTGTTAGATTGCGTAGGTTTCCCACGCAAATCCAAATGCTTGTCTCGATCTAGTAGCCAATGGTCCCATCTCAAGAGGGAATTCCCGTAGGCCCATTATCTGGCTACACATAAGCCAGTCTGTATATCATCCTGAAGTCAGAGGTTAAGGAACTCCCGGAAGAGGAAGGCTGGGTGGTGATCATGGAAGATAATGCTTACTTTTCAGTGTCAGGACTTTGGTATTCCCCAAACTGGAGGTAGTATGGTGTCTGCCCAGTTTTGGTTCTATCAAGCCAGTTTTTCAACCCAACGTATTTCCTATTTGGTAAATAAAATCATTAATCTCTCAAGAGACTATCTAGCCTCCCTGGATGAGAACAGAGAAATCATACTGCCTTGGCTTGACCTAGGCTAACAGCCAGATCCCATGATCGTGCATTAATTATTTAAACAAATGAAACCCGTTTATGGTTAACGATGCTTCTGGACCAGGCACTGTGCTCGGGACTTAGTCCTGTGATCGGGACTTAGTCCTGTGATCTTAGCTCATCGGCCTGTGCCCCTGAGTTTCATCACCGCTACCTTACAGCTGAGGGAGCAAACACTCCCCATGGGTGAACCCTCTCCTCGGAGTCCCACAGTTAATATACTCTGAATCTTAATCCCAAAGTCAGATTCCAAAATTGTGCTTTTCCAGACTGTGTTGCATAGAATAGCATAGAGCGTAGGACTCTAAGAAGTTGGACTCTCCTGCCCTTCTTCCTTTGCCATGGCAGTTGGGTGAATCCTGGCTCAGTCACCAAATCCTCCTGCTGTCGCGAACGGTCCCTTACTGTACCCCAACCCACTCAGGTGGAATGTTTCCCCGTGTTGACAGCTCTTGAGAGAAGGCAGCCATCTTAGATTAAAGATGATGACGAGGAAGTGTTTTTTGTCTGTTGGGAGGACAAACCACACATGTTACGTAGGGCATTATCGCTCAGAACTCTCTCCCAAGGCCATTTCCCTTGCCACTCACAAAACAGCATTTTACCAACCCCCGCAAAACGGAGTTTTTCCTAACCTTTGATCTTTAAAAGGATTACGGAGTTATTTGACTTGGGGGGAGAAGATTACCAAAAACCAAAAAATCCCACAAAAATTAATTGTAGCTCGAAATCCCTTGGCCATTTCAAAGTTTGTTGGGAAATGAGGAAGGCCTCACTTTCTCCTGTGATGTGGGCATTTTGCTTTCTGCCATCCCCCCTCATGAAATGACATTAGAAGCAGCCAAGACATTTAAGCTCCGAAACACCCATCTGATCAGAAGGTCTGCATCTCAGCAGCTTTCGTGTCTAAAATATAACAAGAATCTGAATTTTCTATGTCCTTTCATTTTCCTCTTGAGGCACAGCCAAAATGCAAATAACTTGAAATCCATTTTCTCATCTGTATTTGAAGACATTTTATTTTGAAGGTAAGCAACAAAGAGTAATTGGTAATAGCAATTAAGCCCTATATTGTGAATACAATTTCTCAGTTCATTCCAGTCCCCATATCGAAGTACCGAGTTAGTCCCAGAACTTATTAAATTCTACCAACTCACATTTCTAAGTTGTCACTCATAAAACCTGTCCTCCTTTTCCCCTAAATCTCCCAGAGATATCTGCAAAAGTCTACACGCATCCTAGTTTCGGTCCCCAACCCGCCATCTTACTTCTGCCGCATAGTGCAGTGTGTCAGTTATCAAACTCATCCTCACTTTGTCAGCCTGCACTTAGCCTGTATGTCAAGATGCTACTTGAGGAGTTTCCTAACGTACTGGAAATTTCTACATTAAATCAGAGCTGGAAGACCTGCCCTGGGCCCGAGGTTCCTCCTCTGTGGAATGTGAAGAATAGTCTAGAATAATATCCAGGTCCCTGCTTGCTTGACAGCATTCTGGGTTTGAAACTGGCAATTTCCCCTCAGAGCAGGAACATGCTAAGATTTTAGGCAAAACACCAGCTGAACACTAAACAATCAGGAGATATGTGCTTTCTAATGAAACGATTTTCTCAGGAGAAAATTATTTCTCTAAATAAACACCCCGGGAATAAATATTTTGGGTCCCCTCAGCTTGATACATGTGTGATACCCAGAAAAACCCAGTT
Source organism: Potos flavus (assembly GCA_028534135.1). Lineage (NCBI taxonomy): Eukaryota > Metazoa > Chordata > Mammalia > Carnivora > Procyonidae > Potos > Potos flavus. The sequence continues at coordinate 2,282 of JAPYYM010003000.1, forward strand.
AGCTGTGGTTTGGAGGAGAAAGCAGCATTTGTTTGCCTCGGAGACAGGAAGGCTGCTCGAAGAAGGTGAGCTGGGCGCTGGTCTTCAAAGAGTCGGTGAGGTTTGTTTAGGGCAGGGTTACTCAAAATGTGGTCCCCGGACCAGCAGCATCACCATCCGCTGGGAACCTGCTAGAAAGGTAGCTTCTCAGATCCACTGAATCAGCAACTCCGGGGTCGAGCCTGACAAGCCGGTTTGGTTCGCAAGCCCCGTGCAGGCGATTCTGATGCACCCCTAGCTCGACTACTCATTTAGGGGACAGGGATGGGCTAGGGTGGGCTGGGAGTGTCTTTGAAGCCAGGTGGCCAGGCCAAGTGGAAACTCCAGGAAGGTGTGGGCTGCCGTGCTAATAGGGCATAAGAAGGTACAGCACCCAGTGGGAGACCTAACCTGGGTCACAATCCAACTTCACCACTCTGTCCCTGTGTGACCTTGGGTAAATCACGTAGCATCTGTGACTGTGTCCTTCCTCCTCTTCTGTAAAAAGGAAAAGGGCACTAACTTGCAGGGCAGCTGAAAGGTGGAATGAGGGTGTATATAAAGCCCTTTGTGACATGCCCGGCTCAGCAGGCGCTGGGTTCCTGGGAGGGGAGGGTCTGGGAAGGAGGCTGTGGTCATGAGTTGGGGGTGAGGGTCAGGCCATGGGGACCACGGGCCTAGAGAATAGGGGAGTCCCTATGATTCCCGTCTGTACAGGATGTGCTTGTCATTTGGTGCTTTGGGCACTTTTCGGGAGGGAACCATAAAGGGAGCTCACGGGGCCTGAGGTCCCTGAACCTCGCTTCCAGGGACAGACTCTTCAGGTAGAGGGTTCTGCAATATGGCGCCCTCTAGGCCGCAGACAGAGGGCCAAGGGTCAAGGTATGGACCGTTTTTGGACTGTGTTTCTATTTACTAACAGCCGAAGACAGATTTCTGAGACTGGCTTCTCCTCTCTAATCTTGACACGCGCAATTCAGATGCCGATGAGCGGAGGAAATTTGTGCTGCCTCTCAGGTCACCAGTGAACAATTAGGGGGCTTGCTGGGCTGCGAGCCTGGAGCTCGTGTGGGCCAGGGTCTGTGGTGCTCCCCCCCAAGGAAGACAGATGCACGCAAACAGGGTCCGTGGGGTCCCTGGAGCAGCATTTACTGAGCGCGGGCCAGACACGAGGCCCAGCCCCTAACACAGATGACATTTCAGTCTCGCAACTGCCCTCGAGGCAGCTGGGAGCCTCAGAGCAGGAAAGTGAGGCTCCCGGAGGGCAAGCACCTTGCTCAAGGTCACAGAGGCAGATGCCTGCCCAGGACGTCTGACCCTGGCCCCTTTGGGGCCTCGGGAGGAAGCACGCCATCCACAGGCGAGGCCAGAGAAGCCTTCGCAGTCAAGTGACATCTGACATTTTAGCAGGTCTTACAGGCTTGACCTGAGTTCTCCAGGGGACAGAAGGGGTGAGGCATTCTAAAAAGAGGGACTGGAGCAGGTGCAAATGGCCTGTGGTGGGCTGGAGCCTGCCTGCCAGGGTCTGGCCTCTGAGGTTCCTCCAGCTCTTGGAAGAAGCTCGCCGAACCTCAGTTCCTTCCTATCCCTCACATGAGGGGCTGAACTAGTTGCCCTCTCAGATCCTTCCAGCACATTCTGCTTTTCTGGTGCCAAGGTCTACAGCAGTGGCTCCGAGCTCCTGTGGCTTCTGACCTAGTCACACGAATCCTTAGCCACATTAGGGCCACGATGAAAGGAACCAACAAATTCTATGGAGCATCTGCTGTGGGCGAGGGCCCCCCCACCACTCCTGGAGCCCAAGGAGTCCCCTCCACAGTCTTCTGGAAATAAAGGTGCCTTTATTTTCAAAATATGTCTCACTTCTTTTCCAATAAAATGCAGGCAGGAAGGAATGGGATTGGATTTATCCTTCAAGTCAGGCTATCATCGGACAAAGAAGGCCAGCCAGTAAATCCAGAGTCCGTCTGTCTGTCTAATGCCGACTTTCATCCACTACCTTTCTACTTCACCCCAACGCGTGTCCCCATTTATCTGCGGTCTGTCTCCTTTTATGCTCGGCTAAGGAGGCTTTAAACAATCGTGGAGAACCCATGTATCTTTCCATCTGCATTAATCAGACAAAAGGTAGAGGTTGTCTGAGATTAAAAGTGTCTAATATCTAAGTTTTATTATCTTCCCCCCCTTTTCTGTATTTCGATCTTAGGACTTCAAGGACAGAAAGGAACAAAAGGAGAATCGGGAGCTCCAGGTAAAGGGCCGGCTTCGTGTTCATTTCTCAGAACGATGTCTGGAAAGGCTCGTGCTCGGAGGGCAGGTCTTGCTGGCTTTGAACGTGCTGCTGTGACCTTCCCCCAGAGCGGCCGGGGCGCACGCCTGCTGGAGGCTCAGACTCCAGGGCTCTGTCCCTCAAGCCTCAGATTCTTGCCCCGGAAAACCTGGAGAGGGACAGAACTCGGGGACCTGAGGCAGTAGAGAGGGGGGCCGAGCTGAGGGTGGAGAGCCTGTGGTTAGCTAGCTGGAGGCCTCATGCCCTCCGTGCAGCTGGGCGGCCTTCCTCTCCAGGTCCCAGGCTGCAAGGCCTCTGCTTCCCCATGCCTGCGTTGGTCCCTCCCCGCCTTCCATTTGTCCCCTGAAGCTCTTCCTGTCCTCCTCCTGCTGCTTGCCACTGGCCTGTTACGGTCACCTCAGTTTTCCAAGCCCCTGCCTGCGGTCGATCACAAGCGCAAGGCTTCCCGCAGAGCACTTCTAGTCTTTTCCACAGCCCCGCCCTGATGAGGGCCAATGGGAAACGTCTCAGACACATTTCTCGAACTGGCTTTCTTCCTCTGAACTGGATATTTGGTTCCTATTTGAACTTCCTAAAGGAGATCTCGAGGCCCGGAAACATTCTAGCAAGTTCTCCCAGGATGGCCAGAACTTCCACACAATTACGTGGTCTGAGGAGGACCAAAAACCTCCAGAATCCTGTCAGCTCTTTTGAGCTGTGTGTTGTCTACCAGCACCCCTGCCCGCCCTCACCACCTCTCCCAGCTGGACGGAAGGCACAGGCCGAACATCCAAGCAGCCCGTTCGTGGCTTGTCAAGGACAACCCAGTCCTTAAAGACCAAGGCCCTCGGTCCCCCTTGGAAGGCAGGGCAGAACCTCTGACAGAAGCTGTCTCCCTCCTCGCCAGGCCCTGCGGGCGTGAAGGGACAAACGGGAAACCCGGGCCTGGTAGGCCTCACGGGGGCGCCTGGACTGAAAGGCCAAAAGGGAGAGCCGGGAGCGAAAGGTAAGGCCTCGGTCTGTGCTTTGTGGGCTCTGAGGAGAGACCCTGTTGTAAGGGGCCTGGGAGTTTTCAGAACTTCCCTGCACAGTTTCTGTGCCGGGACTGCCCTCAGCCCTGAGCACACAGAAGGCATGAGGCACAGCCATGGGCATCCCGGGGGGCAGACCTGCGAACACGCCCAGCCGCGCCCTGGCCACCAGAGCTTTCCAGATGCCTCCCCGTCCCTGTCTCCTACCTGCTCAGTGCTCCTCAGTAATCTAGCTTAAATCCTGCCCGCCGTAGAGCCGGCCTCTTTTGTCTCGTTCCAACGGGGCTGCTCATGGTCCTCCAGTCCCCATGATGCCAGCTCACTGGCAAAGCTGAGGAGAGAATCTGACCTCCCCAGCCCCACTCTCCTCCCCACTGCCGGCGAAGAAGGGTGGAGGGATCCTGGCTTGGATTCTTTTAAATTGTGTGGGTTCTTTTTTTTTTTTTTCCTTTGGAACAGGATCTTCTGGAGCGCAGGGAACTCAGGGACAAAAAGGTCAAAAAGGTAATTATTATTTCTATTCTCTTTAATGTATGCCCTCGAGGGAACTCAGTGCTTGACAACTGTAGGTGTCGTAGGGGACAGACGCTGGTTCTCAGAGAAATTCCTCATTTTGGGAAAAGCTAACAGACTCAGCCATTGGCGAAGCCAGTCCGTGGTGACTTAGAGCCATGGCACAATTGTTTTTAAGCTCCAGTCCTCTCTCCCCTCCCTCCTCCCCCTCCCTCCCCCTTCCTTCTCTTTCTTCTCCCCTCCTTCCCTCCGCTCCTTCCCTTTCTCCCTCCCTCCCTTCTTTCCCTCCTTCTGTTTTCCCCTCAACTTCTCCTTTTCTTCTCCCCACAAGACAAGGCGCGATGCAGCCGGCTGGGTATGCTGGACCGGCCACCGGTGGACGGACGCTGTTCGTGCCACGTGCGGGATGTTCCTGGCTCTGGTGACAGCCGAGCAGGGGGACTCCCCCTGCCCCCGAATGACAGAACTGCCAACCGTGAAAAGGCCGAGCCTGCAGCCACACAAAGCCCTAGGCTGCTCTCTTCACCTTTCCCACATATGTCTTTCACGCAGGTGAACCCGCCGTCACGTCTCCGTCACAGACCGTCAGGATTATCGGCAGTACTAACAGAGGCCGGGCTGAAGTTTTTTATAACGGCGTCTGGGGGACAATCTGTGATGATGGCTGGGACAATTCCGATGCCACCGTCTTCTGCCGCATGCTGGGCTACTCCAGGGGAATAGCCCTTACCAATATGTTACCTGGTGAGTGGGTCCTCGGCCAGGAGCCTCTTTCCTGGAGGCTTTCCCTTTGGTTGCAAGGGACTCTGTGAGTCTGGGTTAAAAGAAAAAGATTGTTTTAAGCAACTGAGAAGTTTTGCTGGTCAGTGCCTTCCAGGCTGGCCGCCCCAGGACAAAGAGGACCTGGACAGCAAAGGCTTGGCTGGGGCTCTGGCTGACCTGGCTTGGGTCACTGTCCATGCAGCTTGGGAAGCCAGACTGCTCCATGACCAATGGTGTCTGTGAGCCGTGGCTCTCTGAAGGACAGCGAGGTGCCAGTCCTGAAAGAAGAGAAAAGTCGCAGGGTGGGCAAACACAGGTGCTCATCTCAGCTACCTGGAAACTAGAAGCCAGGACCTGCTTTTTAATCTGAGTTCCAGTTGGCTTATAAAACTCCTTTAAAGTATTTATTTTCCTCATATAGATCACACTTACATAGATTGCTACACTGTAAACAGTGTGCGAAAGTGTAAATTACTGTAACCAAATACAGATCTTCCTGGGTTTACAATGGGGTTACATCTCAACAAACCCATAGTAATTTGAAAACATTGTTTTGAAAATGCATCTAATACAATACAGGTCACCCATCAAATCACAGCTTAGCCTCATCTGCCTTAAGGGTGCTCAGAACACCTACACTAGCACACAGTTAGGCAAAATCATCTAACACAAAGCCTACTTATGATAAAGCGTCGACAAGCCCATGCCATTGATTGGATACTGTACTGAAAGTTACAAACAGCATGGCTGTCTGCATAGCGAATGGTCGTCATCCGTGTATCGTTTGTCGGTTGTTTGCTCTCACGAGCACCTGGCTGCCTGGGAGCTTCTGCTGCCCAGCATCTCAAGAGAGCCTCGTCCCACATACCCCAAGCCTGGGACAAGATCACAATTCAAAATTCCAAGTACGCTTGCACCATGATAAAGTTGGAAAGTCATAAATCAAACCATTGTAAGTCAGGACTCTCCATCATCCTGCTGTTTTCCTCTGTGCTGTTGATCTGAAATTGATTCTATCAGAAGGAGGGGATTTGGAGGAATGTGTGAATGCTTTTGAGTGGGAGAACAGCCTGGTTCAAAGAGCATTTGAGGAAGGTGGGTACAGCCGCAGGGACTAAGCGGGGAAGAGACAAACACTGGGAGGCCCCTAAGAGGAAAATGCAAACAGTGCACAGATTAAGTATTAATAATTAATAATAGATGATATATTTTAATCTATCTTAATTGATTTCATCTAACCGTTGGATGAGACTTTTGTTAAAGGGCAGAAAGCAGAAGGGAGGCAGACTCGTGGCAGAAGAGACCGGCCATCAGCACGTGGGGCCTGAGTGGCTGCGAGGGAAATTGGCAGTCTACCCCAAATATAAGTTTAGTCTTAATCCTGCTCCCCTCTTTCTCCCTGCTTTCCCTATATCCAGGCAGCGGGGACATCTGGCTGGATGACGTTGCCTGTCAGGGGACAGAGACGACCCTCTGGAATTGCCGAAAGAGCAACTGGGGTTCCCACAACTGCAACCACAGTGAGGATGCTGGTGTGGAATGCAGATGACCCCCCACAGTCCCTCCACCACTGCTGTGGCTGCAAGTGTCTGCAGATAGGGACACACAGCTTCCCTGGGGGAGGGCCAGCACTCTCTGAGGGGTTGCTCTGGGGTGGGGTCACTAATAAAGCTCAAAGCACGACCTGGTAATGTCTTTGGCTGTGGGTGAAGTCACTAGTTCATACCTCCCATCCCTTATTGATGGGCCCACTCAAAGGACACATTTCACTGAGTTCTCAAAAGGGGACAGTAGAGTCTCAACTTATAGCCAGCGGGACAGGGGACCAGAGGGGTCCTAAATTCAATGTGGAAAGTGAAGAGTGCCTGTAGTCAGAATGAGGCATGACCGTCCCTGCCTCTTGAGCTCCAGACCTGGAGCCGTTCACCAGCAAATGGGGAGGTGGGCGCGTAGCTGACACCGTGTTGCATGAAAAATGGGTACTGTGCCTTTAAGCATGAAAATGAGTTTTCTTAGGCTGTGAGCTCCATAAATGAAAGGACCGTTATCTGTTTTATTCACCCATGTAGGGGCTCAGTAAACATGTATTTAATGAATGATCGAATTAAACCAAGAAGGTAAGAGCAGCTCAGGTTCTGAGAAACTCGGCTCCCCCTCCCTTTTCAGGCTCCCCCCTCCCCGGGGTTCTATACTTTTTGAGTGCAGTCTCACATGCAGGCTCGCTCTCTCTGTCTCTCTCTCCCTCTCTCTGAACATCTTCTAATTAGTCTCCCCTGCACTGCACTCCACCAAGCACCTCCTCGTTCTCCAGCCTGAGAGATCTTCCGAAATGACAAAGAAGCCACCATACGGATCCCTGCCTAAAGCCTTCAATGGCTCCCCATTCCCCAAGGCAGTGCCCCACACTTATCGCCTGGCTTGCAGGGGAGCGCCCCTGACGATCAACCCCACACATCCCTGCCATCCCTCCCATAAACTTGATGCTTCGTTTCCTATGTTACAACCAATATCTCCCACACATCACACGACAGGCTTTTGCTGTTTTCCGATTGATTCCCTGAATAAACGAAGGAAGGAAGGGATGCTGCACAGAGCGCTGTGCTTTTCTGCACAAGGATGGCTTCATAGTCTTCCCGCAGCTGGAGGGCAGATCCTGGTGCCTCATACTCTGATTATTGTGACTAAGGAACCCCCGCTCAAACAGTTTCCCAGGTGCAAAGGAATGGTTTTCTCCCAAGGTGAATCTACTCCTCCGTCTTTTATATTTTATAAGGTTAGCTTTCAAAACGAACTCATGGAGCCCATGGCATACTGGGAGTATTGTAAATTTCAAAAGTTCATCTCTTCCTCCTGCCTCAACATCCCCACAAACACCGCTATGAGCACCTAGTCCGGGGAACCAGATGTACCAGGGTAGTAAGGTGGGCGCCTGACACCGGCTCCCCTGCTTACCTCCCATGACTGTGACCTAGTGTTGGTCAAACACCAAAGGGCCCCAAGGACATCCTTTCGTGCCCGTTGCCTGTGTACCAAACCTGCCCCACAGTAAATGCTGTGACCCATGGGTTTCTCGCTGTCTCTGGCTCCCCACATGCATGGCTGAGCCTGGTCCCTTGGCGCTCTTCCTCCGTGGTCCCCCTCTCAGCCCGCAGTGACTCCGTCTCTCTAGGACCTGTGGCTCCAATTCATCACCCTTCTAACCGTGCCCTTTGCAATGTGACTTCACCGCTCATGATCGGAAGCCGGGTCTGTCACTCGTTCACTAGCCCCGGCACATTAGGAACACTAGTCCGTGCTAGCCCACTGGGGGACAAGTGGGCATGTGAAGCAGGGTCCCTTACCCCAGCCGAGGCCATCCTTCATCAGCCAGCCTCTAGCTCCCCGCAGTCCCAGTAGGGAGTTCAGCAGAAGCTGGTCAAGCCTGGCCCACATCGGAGGAACTAACTGTCCAACCAACCCATGATCTCATGAGCAATCACAGTTGGTTGTGGCTTAAAGCCACTAAGTTTGGGGCGTGGTTTGTGATACAGCAATAAGCGCCTAATGAAATTAACTTGGTAAGGACACACAGCTGGTAAGAGGCAGAGAGGGATTTGAACCCAGGTCTGTCTGACACCGGTAAGATTAAGGACAAAGGAGAGTTGCCGTCCCCTGCACCTGTACCAGGCAGCTCCTCTCATAAGCTCTCAGGCCGAGCTAAGCTGAGAAAATGCCCCTTCCAGAACCACAGGCGGAAAGACGGGTGGGGGTGGGGTCACAGCACGCGGCCGCAGTGTGAGCACCCTGGTTCTGAGGCTCATGGGCGGCCAATCGTGAGGCCAAAGAGGAACTGGTGAAATTAGCACGACAGCATCTTCAAGGGCCAGAGAGCAGACTGGGGAGGGGCTGGCGCCGCGGAATGTTCGGCGTGACCTCCCAACCTCTGCGAGCCACTGCTGTTCGCTTGAAGCAGTTCTCCTTCCTCCTGCTTCCGCTCCCCCCCGGCTGAGGCCCACGGGACGACACCAGCACGGGGCAAGCCGTGTTCAGCAAGACAGCGATGGCGGGCGCTCCAAGACACCCCCTGTCACTTCCTGCCCAGCAGGGCAAGCCCAGAGAGCTTCCTGGCATCCAGCCGGGAGAGACGCAGCTAAGAGCACGGGTCCTGGAGCCAGACTGACAGTCGAGGTGTTCAAACTCTCTGGGTTCCTTATCTATAAAATATAGCAACAATCACTCCCTCTCAGAGTTCTTGTGAGGGTTAATTGAAGTCATAAGTAAAAAGAAAGCAGTCAACAAGGTGCCCGGCACCTGGTGAATGCAGTGTTCGTTACTACGATCCTTCGACACCCTCCACGGTCCACCCCTCACCCCCGCACTGCCCTGCGGGGCCCTGTGTCCCAGCGGGCGGGCTTTCTCGGGGATCTGCCATCTGCACCTGGCTTGAGGGCCAGGACACATGAGGACGGGGCGCCCAGTGCCCCACACGGGTGGAGCTGGCCATGGGAGAAGCTCACTGGGGGTCAGGCCTGTGAAAGACAAAAGGTAGGGGGAGCAGGATGGGGCAGGAGAACCTCAGCCCCGCCTGCCTATTGACTCCACAGGGAGATGTGGAGTGAACACGGCCCGAGAGGCGAGGCTGCTCATGCTGGGCGGGAATAGCCAGGCCCTAGACCCCTCCCCCTGCCCTGTTTGGTCCCTTGCCCGGCTGCCCCGGAAGTGCACGGCCTTGACCCGGAAGCAGACGTGGATCACGAAGCACCACCTCAAGGCTGGAGCGTTTGTGGTCC
>JAPYYM010003001.1:0-11642 GCA_028534135.1 Potos flavus
AGCCGGGCATCCCCAACTGCTCGGCTTCAAGATCGTGTATCTTCCCCTCCACCTGAGGCCTGCTGGACTACCATGTTTTTCTCAAGGTTATCTTTAACATGCTTGCATGACCAGCACAACTCCTCCTGGTTATATTTTCAAGAGTATATTATTTTGAGGGATGGTTACATATATGCATCCTCATGTTCATTGCAATATATTTATAATAGCTAAGATGTGGAAACCACCTAAGTGCCCATTGATGGATAAATGGATAAAGGAAATGTGGTATATATACACACTGAAATAGTATTTGACCATAAAAAAGGAAGAGGGTAGAATGTACTGTAATATTTCAAAACTAAACTACTTTTCAAGAATTAGTATCATACCAAGCAGGTTCTCTGACACAGCATAATTAAGTTAGAAACCTTTGTTAACAAAGAAATTAACTTTATACAGTTGGAAGTTTAAAATTATACTGTTTAGAAACTGATGGGTCAAAGATCACAATGAAAATAAAATACTTGGAATTGAATTTTGTAAAAAAAAAAAAAAAATTACATATTAAAATGTGTGGGAAACAAGACAAAGTTAACCAAACAGAATTGACCCCACTATTATCACATAGACTTGTGAAAGCTAAGCTCAGTACAAGGCTAACAGGCTGAGGAGGCAAACAGGGGCTGAAATCAGTCACTCTCTTCTAACCACACCTTGTACCCACTCTTGACTAGAGGGGAAATGTTTTCATTTTTGTTTATGCTTTTTAATTTTTTGCAAAGATACCATTTATGGGCTGATCAATAGTTACCAAATTGCAAGAAAGTGAAAATGATAACTGTTTGGACTAGAACTTGGAAATAGAAATCTAAAATTAAAAATGTACTATGCATTGAGCTGACTTAAAAGAAGAAATGGATAAATATGAGCAAAACTTCTAGGTTTATGACAAATAAATCCTAATTTTATGCAAATGATTACATCAATTTTTGTATCTGGTATCTAAAGCTTGTGTAAAACTGCACTATAGTTAAAATTTAATTTGAACTTACTAGATGTTATTTGGTCTAGTAACTTTATTTAACTTAATCTCAATTTTCTCATCTATAAAAGGAGATCTCTTAATTATATGATCTTCAAGGACAATTCGGATTCTAAAATTCTGTGACTTGCTTTTCTTTTGAAGGCAAACTTTTGTATCTAAACTCAAAGATTCCTTCTGAGATATTTCAAAAATCAATGTCATATGTCATATGAGACATTAGACAAGTCTCATATGTCCAATGTCATATGAGAAAATTGTTTCTTGTGGCCAACGAATATGTATTTTTTTTAAAGATTTTATTTGTTTATTTGTCAGAGAGAGAAAAAGCACAAGCAAGGGGAGCTGCAGGCAGAGGGAGAAGCAGGCTAGGCTCCCTGCTGAGCAAGGAGCCCCATGTGGTACTAGATCCTAGGACCCTGGGATCATGACCTGCGCTGAAGGCAGATGCTTAACTGACTGAGACACCAAGGCATCCCCAATTAGTATGTATTTACCCACAAGACCTAATTGCTTGCCTTTGCAACTTCAAACACTAAGTGATTTTTAATTATCTCATAAATATCAATGGAAAGCATTACACATATTATAGAGGAGATATTAATCTCTTAAATACATAAAGTAGGAAAGTTCTAAAATATTTTAGATGTTTAGTATTATAGCACAATATTTCTTAATGTGGTATGCATACTACAATTCACAATTCTTATTCTATAACTTTTCATTTATTTAAATTATATATATAATATTAATGTTAACACACAGAATTTTATAGAAATCACTTAGGCCTTAACTCTTACTATGACTCTGTGTAAAGAAATTGAATTAATTTAAAATAAAATTAGAGATTTCTGGTCCAAAGAAGATGGCATAGATTTGTTTCTCCCTGCTACTTCCCACTAAATACAACTAAATACAACTAAATACAACTCCTGGAAATAACACAAGAAGCAACCACATGAGGACTTTCAAAAATGGAAAGAGGAAGATGGTCTAATTAGGGACTCCAAAACTGGAGTAAAAAAAAGAAAAGGTAGTATCTCTTGTCTTCCAACATAGCAACTGAAGGCATTTCAGGTATGCAAATTTTCCTCCAGATCAAACTGGAAGTCCACCACTACCAACAAATGGCATCGGCAAGAGGGAATCAGTTGGGAGCCCTATTGACAATAAGCAGCCAAAGGAAGTAGTTTCCTTCCCTACTGATTGTGAGACTCCTTTCACCTACTTAGCTGAGAATCACCTATCATACCAAGAACCAAGACAATCACAACCTGAAAGAGAATGATGCCAATGCTGAGACAAATCAGATGTTAATTATCTAACAAAGCTTTGGTCATCATAAAAATACTTCAACAAGCATTCTCTTAAAACAAATAAAAAAATAATAAATCTCAACAATGAAATAGAAGCTATAAGAAATAACCAAATTGAAATTTTAGAACTAAAAAATGCAATAACTGTAATAAGAAACTTCTTAATGAGTTTAGTAATAGAATGTAGATGATAGAGGAAAGGATCAGTGAACTTGAGGAGAGATAAAAAGAATTTACCAATCTGAAAAACAGAGAGAAAAATAAACTGAAAAAATATAGTGAGGGGTACCTAAATGGCTCAGTTGGTTGAATGCCGACTTTCGATTTTGGCTCAGGTCATGATCTCAGGGTCATGGGATCAAGCCCCATGTTGTGCTCCTTCTCAGCAGGGAGTCTAGTTGAGATTCTCTCTCTTCCTCTCTCTTTGCCTCTGCCCCCAAAGCCCCAAACTCTCACACACACATGTACAATTTCCCTCTCTAAAATAAACAAATCAGGGAGACCTGGGTGGCTCAGGTGGTTAAGCATCTGCCTTTGGCTCAGGTCATGATCTCCAGGTCCTGGGATGGAGCCCACATTGGGCTCCAAGCTCAGCGGGGAGTCTGCTTCTCCCTCTCCCTCTGCCTCTCGCCCTGCTTGTGCTCTCTCTGTCTCTGTTTCTCTCTAAAATGAATAAATTTTTAAAAATCTTTAAAAATAAATAAATAAATAAATCTAAAATATATATATATGGTGAACAGAACCTCAGGGACTTGTGGCACAATAAATAAAAATCCAAAAAGAAGAGTTAAAAGAATATTCAAAGGAATGAAGGCTGAAAACTTCCCAGCTTCAGGAAAAATTTGTCAGAAGAAATAGAGTCAAGGAGCTGAGTAAATCCAAAGAGGATAAATCTAAACAAAGCTACACTAAGACACATCATGATTAAACGTCTGAAACCTGAAGACAAAGAAAAGATCACAGAAGAGGAGAGAACTGATACATTACACATAAGGAAACACTAATTTGAGTGATCTGCACATTTTCTCATCTAAAGGCATTGAGGCAAGAAGAAAGTATCACATTTTTCAAGTGCTGAAAGATGAGTATTGTCAACCATTAATTCTATACTCAGCCATAGTATATATCGGAGAAGAAGGGAAAATAAAAGCATTCTGAGATAAAGGAAAATTAAAGAATTTGTCACTAGCAGACCAAACTTTAAAGAATGCCTAGAGGTGGTTCTACAAACAGAAAGGAAATGATAAAAGAAGAAAACTTGGAGCATTAGGAAGGAAGAAAGAAGAATAGAAAGAGCAGAAATATGAGGATATATAATAAACTACCCTCTTGAAATTTCTAAATCATATTTTATGATTAAAAATTATAATACTTTCTAATACTAAAGACAGTAATATTTAAAAATGATTAAGGGGAGCGCCTGGGTGGCTTAGTGGGTTAAGCCTCTGCCTTCGGCTCAGGTCATCATCTCAGGGTCCTGGGATCGAGCCCCACATCGAGCTCTCTGCTCAGCGGGGAGCCTGCTTTCCCCTCTCTCTCTGCCTACTTGTGATCTCTCTTTCTGTCAAATAAGTAAATAAAATCTTTAAATAAATAAATAAATAAAGATGATTAAGGTAATGGGACAAAAATGGAAATAAGATTTCCACACTTTACTCAAAACTGTAAAATGTTGGTACCTAGTAGACTGTGATAAATCACATACATATATTATAATGTTCAGAGCAGCTATGAAGAAAACTATACAAAATGATACAATCAAAAACACCATAAATATATCATAATGAAACCTTGAAAATGTTCAAGTTACTCACAGGAAGGCAGATGTCTGTCAACAGGTAAATAGTTAAATAAACTGCAATATATCTAATTCATGGAATACTATTCAGCTCTAAAGAAGAATGAATTATTGGTACATGCATTAACCTGGATAAACCTCCAGTGAATTAGGCTGAATAAAGAAAAGCCAACTGCAAAAGGTACTACTGTGTGATTCCATTTACATAACATTTTTAAAATGACAAAATTATAGGGATGGAGAACAGATTAGTGGTTGTCAAGGTTTAGAGGCAAGTTGAAGGTAGGAGTGCTTATAAAAAGGAAATACAAAGGATTCTCATAATGATGGAAATGTTCTGTCTCTTGACTATGGTGGTGGATATACAAACTTATACGTGTGATACATATACACATACAAAAGTAAGACCAAGGAAATCTGAACAAGACTGATGGATTACTTCAATGTTAAAATCCTGGTTGTGATATTATACTACAGTTTTGCAATATGTTACTATTGGGGGAAACCATGTAAAAGGTACACCGGATCTCTGTATTATTTCTTATAAATGCATGTGAATTTAAAATAATTTCAAAATAAAAAGTTTGCTTAATAATATCCAATTAGAAAAACAAGTGAATTTGCAGAACAGGTGGTATTTCACTGTGGAGAATATCCTGAAGGTGGCATGTGACTAAAGTCTAGGCCCCTGAGGTGGGCAGTGGTCAAGGATGTGAGATCTGGAATCTCCAAATGGAGAATCCTCCAGATATGGGCTTATCTGCCAAGCATCTGTTTTCTAGGCCTGGCTTGTGCTCACCTCTCAAGTGGAGGAGGTGGGAATGGGAACTCCACCACACCCAAGTAATATCAAGTAAAGTGATGTAATAATATCAGAAGAGGTGTTAGTGATCCGGGGCAGAGAAAATACCAGAACTCCTCTATATATAGAGAAGCTCAACATAGGGAATTTTTCCTTCCCCAACCTCCCCAAAAAGGATATGGGGTACCAATCTCTATTTTATTTCAATATTGTATAAGAAGGGATGTTCTTACAATGGATCATTTCAGTCTTCAGTCATGCTTCCATATAGGAAGAAGAAACCTTTGAGAATTGAACACCATCACATCAAGAGGGACTTGAAGCAAAGGAGAATTAACCATATTTCATGGACTGAAGCATGAAGCTGAAGATTCTTATAATCCTTCTTATTCTAGGATTCTGATCTAGTCACTATTAATTTCAGTCATACTTAATGAAAATGGTAAAGACAGGCAGTGTAGTAACTCCATCTGGAAGGAAACATTAAATCAAGAAATTACTTTTCCTTTGTGTTCTAATATAGCAGATATGCTTGTATCTGTGGTTTATGCTTTCCAAAACTTGAATATAATATAGAAATATTTTCAAAAAATTGTCTGAAATAGTTTTTAGTCAGTAAAAACATATGAGAATCAGCCTCATTACATTTAATTCCACATTGTAACATCTATTAATTTGCAAAGAGAGTGCCTAGCAACAAAATGCCACCTGAGTCATAGATTTTCCCTAATGAGTGGAAGATATGTATACTATGATCCTTGGTGATTAGTACAAAAATTATGGATCATTATGATAGGTGTCTAATGTTACCTTATGGTAGGATTGCAATTAGATATTTTACCTAATTATTTAAAAGAATATACTTCAGTTTATAAAGCAAGTCAAGCAGAGCAATTGCTCATTAATGGAAAATTAGCACCTTGAGAAAAATGTTGGCCATTAATTATAGAGCTCTGAATTCATATAATTACTTTTCCTAGTAAAATTAAGTAGAAATAACTAAGCATGCTGAAGAGAATTTTCACCTGGTGAAAATATCACTTTACAAAGTTATTCTTTACTTCAGTCACTTTTATTTTTCTAAACGAATAAGTATTAATGTTAGTTCATTTTGCCAAACAAAAACTTTCTGGTTAAGCAAATATGTTTTAATACATTCTTTTCATTGCTTTATGTTTCTGAGAGAAGACTTTTCATATTATTTTCAGATTATTCTGTGTGATGAGAAGAAAACTCTTTGCAAGTTAATAAAAGCAAATTATCTGACACTCATTTAAGTTCTGTCTAAAGGATAATGTAGTTAAGAGCATGAATTTTTGAATTAGACAAATCTAGAGTAGAAATTTTGCTTTGCTTTGGTTATTTGTGTGACTTTGGGCAATTTACTCAAATTCTCTGGGACTCATTTCCTTACCTAAAATAGGTGACATAGGACCTATACTGTAGGATTATTGCATAGATGAAATACTATGTCAATAAAGTATTTAAAGTGTTTGGCACAGTGACTAGCTTACTGTGCCAAATAAAATGATGGAAACAGTGGTGGGGAAGATTGGTTGTAGTTACATGCAAAAACTCCAATTGCTTGGATACACAGCTTCAATTACAAATTGAATTTACCTAAGTAACCCATATATAGCAGTTAAGGGCAACACATATTTTAAAGAAAATGTTAATCTTCTAAAAGTTTAAAGGATGAAGAACAAAATATTTTAAATATATTCTATTGTAGCCCAATGTTTGCTAAAGGACACAGTATGATATATTCTATGCTTTCATAGGAGAACATTTCTTGGTTTATATATTTTATGTATTTTAATTATCTCTAGTTATGAGTTATTATATACAGCTTACCACATTAAAAATGTTATAGAAATCACTAAGACTTTAATTTTTAAGGTGAGACCATGTAAAGAAACTGAGACAACTTCAGATCAAATCTGAGAAAAATATTAAGTAAATTACAGAAGAGATTGTATTTACTGGATATAAGAAGAGTGTTGTCTATCATGGTCACTTTAATATTTATATTCTTTTTTTAATACAAAATGTAGGGAACATTATGGCAAGGTTCTTGGCACCCTGGTCTTTGCCAGGGAATCACCCCTTTTGTGAGAAGCATGATTGGAGAGTCAGAGGGTTGGGAAAGATGAGCCCAAACTCTGACAGAAGAAAGGACAGGACCTGCCCCTCTACTTCTGCTGTGTAAACACAGGAGTGGTGTTTTCTTAGATGTGTGATGGTCCTCTCTCCAGAACTGTACTTTAAGGCTGAAAAATTACAGCGTGCCAATAGCAGACCATTCTTCAGAGCCAGCCTGAAGCAAAATCGTGAAATAGATTGTTATCTTTGCTGCTTTCCCCTCCTTCCTAATAATTCCATTCTCTACCTGAGGCATATTTCTTTCTAGTCCCAGTAGAACAGGCTCTCTTTACTGTCACTAATTGAGAAAATAAGATAATTCCCCTTAAAATGTCAACTGTTCAATAGTAACCTCTCCCAGGAGTATTATAAAGATTCTTGCTGACCAAAAGAATCTTCAATTCCCAAAGAAAAACATTTCTAGAAGTGCAAGTTAGCATTATCATGAATGCTTATGTATGTATTTTTGGCAGAGAAACTTTCTTAGTATCTCTGAAATCCTACAATAGAGATACTGTATACTGATAAAGCCACATCTAATAGCATCTTTTTTTTTTCACATATTTAGCTTACTTTCCATCCTAAGCAGACAAAACACATACACACACACACACACACACACACACACACGCGTTTTTATGAAAGAAAACAGAACAATAGGCTCATGTCTAAAAAAGAAATACACTATAAACAAGCTGTCATTTGCTCTATAAGACCCAGAGATATCTCTGTATTACTTCTGAAATAATGCAATGTAGGAGATTTGTTTTCCTGGGACTGGAAATCAAATCTGGCAATCAAAAGAGGAGAAAAGTCTTAAAAGGTGTCTTGGGGAAATATAGTGGTAGTCCAAAATTTGGACATAATAGTTATCATCTTTATCTTTAACCTGTATTTAAATTTTCCATCAAACTGTCTCCTCTGAGTCCTTCACTTTCTGCTCACTACACCACATAATCCTACTTATTCTCAGGAGAAAATAAAAGCCTTTTGATTTAGTGCCCCTACTTCATTGTTTACTCCTTATTTTCATGGCTGTCTTCAAAGAAGGCATTCATAATCATTACAGCCATCTCAACTTACTATTCTGAAAAACATCTAATACCACTCTTCCAATTTGTTAAAAGTAAAAATTTAATTCAAGAGATTCCTGAGGGGGGCAGGCTTGAACTATCAGTAGGGTCACTTGTAAAAAAAAATACTATGGAAGCAAGGGAAAACTGGAAATAGATCAAACTACACAAAAAAAACTGCTCAGAATTTAATCACTTCAACTTCATGTTGGATTAATGTAATCTACCCTGCCTTTCTCCCAGAATGAAAAGAAAATCATCTGTAAATCATCCAGAGACCCTAATTTTTCACACACAGTCACTAGCAGTCAATTAAAATCTATCAGGAAAACCAATTTAAGAAAAACAGGGAGAAGACCAGACAACAGAATAAGGATCACAAGGAATAAATGCTTAGAATCATCAGACACAAACAACAATGAATGTGATTAATATTTTCAAGTAACTAGAGAATAAAATGGAAAATGTCATCAGAAACCTGGAACCAAAATGCAATAAATTCTAAACCAGCAAAAATACAATCACAGAAATTAAGGATTCAGCAGATGGGTGTAACAGCTTGCTAGGCAGGGAATAATAAATGAAAATACAGGTCAACAGACAATATTCATTCTGAAGCATGAAGAGGAAATAGTTACAGTATGTGGGAAAGAACCTATAAAAGGTACACATGGGATTTCGTGAAAATGTCTAAGATCTATATTAATAGGTTGTAGAAAGAGAGAGAATGGGGCAAATAATGGGACAGTAGTTTTGCTCAGAAGAGAGCCTATACTTAAAAGAATCTGAGGAAAACTGCTTCAAGCCAAAGGCAAAGTAAAAAATCTTCAAAGTAGCCTGAGAATTGTTGAATTATTTTCAATAGAAATAATAGGAATAAAAGTTAATCTCTCAACAGAAATAATGGAAGCCAGAAAACAATGGAATGATATCTTTAGAGGGCTGAGAGAAAACAACTACAAACCTGGAATTCTCCTAACACACATACATGCACACACGGACTCTCACATACACACACTTGAATGAATTTGGTATCTGTTTGGAGGTAGATGTTGATGAAGAATTGTGGGTGTCTAACAGGTTTCCCACTGCAATTCTGAAGTGAATGTTGAGAACATTTCTTTAAATAGAAAAGGCACTATGAGGAGAAAGATTAAGAGTTCCATTTTTGACACCAAGGGATATAAAGATATATATATATATCTTTGATTGATATATATATATATATATATTTGATATATATATTTGATATATATATATATATATTTGATATATATATATATTTGAGGAAAGAGATCTAAGATGAATCTTGGAATTGTCCATATGCATGTAGCAGTTGAAGTTATGAGACTTGATGGAAAACATGGGAAGTAAAAGATAACAGGGTCTAGAAATACTTAAATAGTAGAAGTTTAAAATAGTCTGAAAGGACTAGATAGAGAGGTCACTGGTAGGCAGAGTAGAACCATTTGAGAAGCAAGGTAAGACTGTGTGAGTCAGGATTCTCCAGAAAAAGAGAACCAATAGGATGTTGTGTGTATGTATATCCATATCTCTGTATCTACCTGTCTGTCTATAATCTAACTATCTAGAGAGATTTATTTTAAGGAATTGGCTCACATAATCATAGAGGCTAGCAAGTCCAAAATCTGCAGGGTAGGCAGGCAAGACGGGGACCCAGGGAGGAGTGGCAGTTTGAGTCTGAAGACAGCCTGCTGGCAGAGTTCCTTCTCGCCCCCACAATTGGAGGTTAGTCTCTCTCTTTTTTTTTTAATTAAGGTTATCAACTGATTGGAGGTTCATCTATATTATGGAGGGTTATCTGCTTTACTCAAAGTCTACTATTCAAATGTTAGTCTGATCTTTAAAAATAATACAGAAGGCTTAGCCAAATTGACAAATAAAATTGATCCTCACAGGGACCAATGTCAGAATGTCTTGGTTTGAGGAGCATTAGGGAAGTGGAACAAGAAAATTTAACTACTTTTTTGGAAAGCTTGGCTGTGAAAAGAAGGGAAAGCAAGCAAGAACAATAGGGTTTTAAGGCAATTGTGTATAAAAGTAGTAATTTGTTTAAAATAGGAGAGACTTGGCATATGTATATCAGGAGAGAATATTCAGTAAAGAGAAAGATTGATATCAGAATAAGGATATGTGTTTTGGGGCCAAACCCCTCAGGCAGGAATGAGACCCTGAGACTAGTATAAGGATTACTTCACTACTGAACAGAAAATCAGCACACTTTTTCATAGTTCATATACAAAGGGTTTTTTTTTATTGTTGTGTTACAGAACCTGGACTGGATCCTGATGGAAGAACCAAGCGAAACTCGGAGACTTTGGAGGATCGGAGGTTTATTTAACACCGGTGGGCCAGAGGAGACCCTTCTCCAAAGGTCTGAGCCCCAAGCACAAGCAGGGAGGGTAATTTATACCCTCCTACTTCCACATACTTGGTATTTTGGCGTGCATGGGAAACAGGGTAGGAAAGAAGAACCCAGAAGGGCTTTGAGACAGGGACTGGAATTACCTTGCTGGTTTGGTTGGCCATCTTAGAGTACAGTTTTTCGTTATCAGTTGTTTCATTTTTTGTTTTTTAAGGATTTTCTAAGGATTTATTTATTTATTTGAGAAAGAGAAAAGCTAATATAGCATGTGCAAGGGGAGGAGCAGAGGGAGAGAATCTGCAAGAAAACTCCCCTCCTGAGCATGGAGCCCCTCGAAGGCTCTATCTCACCACCCATGAGATCCTGACCTGAGCCAAAAACCATGAGTCAGAGACTTAATCAACTGAGCCACCCAGGTGACCCTCAGATATACAGTTTTAATATTTTATTTTATTTTATTTATTTATTTTAAGATTTTGTTTCTTTATTTGACAGACAGAGACACAGCGAGAGAGGGTACACAAGCAGGGGGAGTGGGAGAGGGAAAAGCAGGCTTCCCTTGGAGCAGGGATCCCAATGTGGGGCTTGATCCCAGGACCCTGGGATCATGACCTGAGTCGAAGGCAGACGCTTAACGACTGAACCACCCAGGCACCCCAGTTTTAATATTTTAAATGTAAAATATAATTAAGCAGTGACTTCTGCTGGTATTGCAATGTGCTAACTTTGTAGTTATGTAAGAAATTCAGTGATGATCTGATACAAAGAAAAATTAGAAAACAAAGCATTTTATGATTATTGTAATTACAGATAGGAAAAGTCTTCAATCAGAATTACACTGGGAAGGTCAGGAAAAGTTTCCACAGGAAACAATTTACATTGTTCTTAAAAGCATATAGAGGGGCGCCTGGGTGGCTCAGCGGGTTAAAGCCTCTGCCTTTGGCTCAGGTCATGATCTCAGGGTCCTGGGATTGAGCCCCGCATCAGGCTCTCTGCTCAGTGGGGAGCCTGCTTCCCGCGCTCTCTCTCTGCCTGCCTCTCTGCCTACTTGTGATCTCTCTCTCTGTCAAATAAATAAATAAAATCTTTAAAAAAAAAAAA